>JAOTRH010417924.1:0-34573 GCA_034768845.1 Heliamphora exappendiculata
GGTGGAAGTTCGCCAAGACCACAGTGGCAGGCACCTGGGATGCATTCACGAAGGTATTTCTGGAGAAATACTTTCCAATGACTCTGAGGGATCGCTACAGAGAGGACTTCATGTTTCTGACACAAGGGACAATGGCAGTGCTTGAGTATGAGGCTGAGTTTACTAGCCTGTCCAGATTTGCATAGGAGATTGTACCTACTAATGAGTTCCGTGCGAAGCGGTTCGAGAGGGGTTTGAGACCTGTTATTCGAGACAGAGTGTTCGCACTCAGGCTGCAGGTTTTTACAAAGTTAGTCGAGACTGCCATGAAGGTGGAGGATACTTTCAATGGGACACGCCGAGACAGAGACAGTTGGGGACAGCAAGGTGGGGGACGCTCATAGGATCAGGGGTGCAGGGAGAACAAGCGTCGATGGACATCTAGCCTGAGTTCTGACTCGGTGGGGTCATATCTGCCACAGTCTTCTACATCTAGGACTCCCGTAGTTTCAACGGGAAGGTTGAATCAGAGGGCTCTTTGTCATAGATGCCAGCGGCCAGGGCATCGTGCAGCGGAGTGCAGGAGTGCAGTGCCTGTTCAGGCCTAGTCACAGTCACAGTCGCAAGCGCCAAAGAGAGGATCACTGATATGTTTTGAGTGTGGACAGTTTGGGCACATCAGGAGGAACTGTCCTCAAAGAGGGAGCATTCAGAGTACAGCAAGAGCACCAGCTGTTCCATCAGGCCAGGGGAGGCATATGTATTCATAGCCTAGAGCTCAGACGTCCAGATTTGCAGAGGGAGGAGCTTCAGCGCAGTCTGACAGATAGTCTACAGTGCAGGGCCACAGTGGACCGGCCAGAGCTTACGTTCTTGCAGAGCCCAGTTCTTCTCGAGCACCGATCGTACCCGATGTAGCTGTTACCTCCTCTATGATCAGAGGTACTCTTCTAGTCTTCAGATCATGGGCCTGTGTTCTTATCGACACTAGAGCATCACGCTCATTTATGTCATCTGCTTTTGCATTTGCTTTGGGGTTGCGAATGGACTGGTTGAGTAGTACTTTGTGTGTAGAGATCCCGGTGAGTGGGAGTGTGAAGTTGAGCCTTGTTTGTAGATCTTGTGAGTTGGAGGTTGCCAATCATTGCTTAGAGTTTGACCTTGTTATTCTAGACATGACTGCATTCGACGTTATTCTAGGGATGGACTGGCTGACCACCCATCGTGCCTTTATCGATTGTGATCGACGGAGAGTGACGATTTGTACACTGGCTGGGGATTATTTCTGATTTATTGGAGACTGGGACGAGGGTTTGAGGTCTTAGCTCAGTTCTGTGTGAAACTAGGGTAACCTGAGTTTCCTTTTCTCAGATCTTATGTTGGGTGAGGAGGTAAGGGTTCGAGGAGAGTTACCTCCGGTGGTGTGCGACTATCCTGATGTCTTTCTTGATGATCTGTTTGAGTTGTCGCCGAGCCGAGAGGTAGAGTTCTCTATTGATCTAATTCCCAGAGCTGCTCCCATTTCTATACCGTCCTATCATTTTGCACCCGCTGAGTTACGTGAACTCAAGGTACAGCTTCAGGAGCTACTGGAGAGGGGGTTTATACATCCGAGTACCTCGTCGTGGGGAGCTCCTGCTCTATTTTCCAAGATGAAGGATGGATCCTTGTGTTTGTGCATTGACTACCAGAAGTTAAACCAGGTGATAGTGAAGAACAAGTATCTGATGCCTGGGATAGATGACTTGTTTGATCAGCTGAGGGGTTCGAGTTGTTTCTCGAAAATAGACTTGAGATCAAGATATCACCAGCTGAGGATTAGGGACGAGGACATAGCAAAGACCGCCTTTAGAACTCGCTATGGTTACTACGAGTTTCTGGTTATGCCGTTCGGTCTGACGAACGCGCCTGCTACATTCATGAGTTTGATGAACCAAATTTTCCATCCTTACTTATACAGTTTTGTAGTGGTGTTTGTGGATGATATTCTGACATATTCGCCCACTAGAGAGGCACATGAGGATCACTTATGAATCGTGCTACAGACCATGAGGGAGCACCGCTTGTATGCGAAGTTCGGGAAGTGCGAGTTTTGGATGTCGAAGGTGAGATTTTTGGGACATGTAGTATCTACTGATGGAGTCGCTGTGGATTCGTCGAAGGCAGATGCTGTGACCAGTTGGGAGGGACCAAAGAGTGTCTTTGAGATACGTAGTTTTCTGGGTTTGGCAGGCTACTACAGGCAGTTCGTGAAGGACTTTGCTAGGCTTGCTGCATCGATGACGCGTCTGACTTGGAAGGGAGTGGTGTTTGCTTGGAGTGAGTCCTGTGAGTCAGCTTTTTAGGAGCTAAAGGCGAGATTAACTAGTCTGCTAGTTTTGATCATTCCAGAGTGAGGTTTGGGTTATACCGTGTACGATGATGCTTCACACGATGGCCTTTGATGTGTTCTGATGCAGGTGAGTAAGGTTGTAGCCTACGGTTCCCGACAGTTGAAGATGCACGAGCGAAACTATCCTACGCATGATTTGGAGTTGGCAGCATTGGTCTTCGCCTTGAAGACATGGCATCACTATCTGTATGGTGAGCATTTTGAGGTTTTCTCCGATCACAAGAGCTTGAAATACTTGTTTTCGCAAAAGGACCTGAACTTACGCCAGCGACAATGGATGGAGTTATTAGAGGATTACGACTTTGATTTGCAGTATCATCCTAGGAAGGCCAACATTGTAGCTGACGCGCTCAGTAGGAAATGTCACGGATCGTTAGCTTCTGTGGCTATACGTGAGTGGGACATGCTTGCAGATGTTGGGGAGTTTGATTTGTGCCTTACAGAGACCGCGATGGGTGTTACCTTATTTTCTGTAGTTACTCGACCAGCGTTGATAATACATGTGCTAGAGCTCCAGCAGACGGATCAGGAGGCTCAGATGATACGAGATCACGTTGCTAGTGGCGAGGGTACATTAGGATGGGTTGTGGGTTCTAATCAGAGTTTGAGATTGGCAGGCAGGTTATTTGTGCCAGAGTGATGTCGAGCTGAGTTATTACATGAGTGTCATCATTCTTGTCTTGCTGTGCATCCTAGAGTCACGAAGATGTACCATGACCTTCGTCGTCAGTTCTTCTAAACGGGGATGAAGAGAGACGTGATCCAATTTGTTTCCCGATGCCTTACCTGTCCGCAGGTAAAGGCGGAACATCAGAGACCAGAAAGATTGCTACAGTCCCTGCCTATATCAGAGTGGAAGTGGGAGCATGTCACGATGAACTTTGTATCAGGACTTCCTCGGTCACCTAGGGGACACGACGCCGTGTGGGTTGTGGTGGATAGGTTGATGAAGTCTACACACTTCCTTCCCATCCGAGTGAAGGATTTAGTGGAGAGATTGAGTCAGTTATATGTCAGATAGGTAGTCAGGTTGCATGAAGTGCCAGTGTCTATTGTTTCAGACAGAGACCCGCACTTCACATCACATTTTTTGCAGAGTCTACAGGAGGCCTTGGGGACAAACTTGATGTTCAGTACTGCTTTTCACCCCCAATGAATGGCCAGTCCAAGAGGACTATACAGATTCTGGAGGACATGCTGAGGGCTTGTGTCCTTGATTTCAGGGGTTCGTGGGAGGATCATTTACCGTTGGTAGAGTTTGCATACAATAATAGCTATCAGTCTAGTATTGGGATGGCACCGTATGAGGCTTTGTATGGTAGACCGTGTAGATCGCCTGTATGTTGGACAATTGTGGGAGAGACGACAGTCTTGGGACCAGACATGGTACGGGAAACGACAGAGAGAGTTGCTGTGATACGCCAGCGTCTACTGACAGCTCAAAGCCGTCAGAAGAATTATGCAGATCAGAGGAGACAACCTTTGGAGTTTGCAGTGGGAGATCATGTGTTTCTGAAGGTCTCACCACGTAGAGGTGTGATGAGGTTTGGTCGTAACGGGAAGCTATCACCGTGCTTCATTGGACCATTTGAGATCCTTGATATGATAGGTGAGGTTTCTTACCGTTTGGCGTTGCCACCTCAGTTAGCATTAGTGCATAATGTGTTTCACATTTTTATGCTTCGGAGGTACGAGCCTGATCCTTCGCATGTGTTAGATTGGGCGGAGCTGCGGATTGATGAGGATGCCACTTATGAGGAGCGACCAGTGAGGATTCTTGATACAAAGGAGCAAGTGTTGCGGGGCAGACCAATTGCTTATGTCAAGGTCCTTTGGCATCATCGCGGGGTGGAGGAAGTGACGTGGGAGATTCAGTCTGGGATGCGTGCTAGATATCCAAACCTGTTTTCCTTTTGACCTGTTGTGAATTTCAGGGGGGAAATTCCTTAAGGGGGAAAGTTGTGAGACCCGAAACCTTCTTCTTTTATGTTATTTATATATTTGATGTGTTTGTTTCAGTATATGAATAGCATTGATGCATGGTTTATGCCTTAATGTTGTAAAACAGCATGTGTAGATGTGTTTTACGCTTTTTGGGGGTTCAATAGAGCCTTGTTTGGCTTGTGCCTGGACCAAAAACCTTGACTAGGTGAGTTGGGATGGTTTTTGGCTTGAAAACCATGAAGAAAATTCTAGTACGCCTTTGCGGAGAAGTTTGATCGACTGGGGGGTCTAGTTCGGTCGACCGAACTGGTTTTTCTGGGTTCGGTCGACTGAACCCTATGGTTCTATCGACTGAACTGTGTAATTTTTTGTTTTCTATAAAAGCGGCAGTGGCGTGATTTTTTATACAAAAACATTTCTTCAGCCCTAAGAAATGCTTTTCTCCTCCTTCTCTCTAGATTTGAGGGCCCGGGGCTTAGGTTTATGTTGATTCCTTTGTGGATCCTTGCTATCGGGGCCAAGGGCTTCGTATATATCCGGTCAAATTCTCGTTCTAACACTGTTCAGTTTTGAGGCGTCGAGTTCTTGACTCTCTGAGGTAGGATTCTAGACCCTACTGCTGTATAAGGGTGATATATGTAATTATGTATGTTTTCACCAGGTAGAAATGCTTAAAACGTGATTTTCATGTGTAAACCTTGATTTTTGGGCAAAAGTTGGTTTTTACGCCTTTTTCTCGGTTGTATGCATGATCCAAATGTGTTGACATCCGTGGTTTTCAAAAGTGGTTTGAAAACGTGGTATTTTGTGAAAACGGTGAAAAACGTGATTTTGAAGGTTTGGAGCTAACCCGCGGGGTTGAGTGTCATCCCTTTCAAATGTTTTATGGGAAATGGTGTTAGATCTCCATGTTGATGGATGGGATCTCTTATACATGCGTGTATAAGCTATTTTACTGATTTTCATAGTGGAACTATGGTAGGTTTTTAAATGTTATCCCTAGATGTACCGCGACAGTGGGTTTGGTTGAGTTGGGCTTTCATTGCTCCTCGGTATAAGTCTGAAAACGTGCGCAGCATAGGTGCTCTGTACCTTCGGGTTAGTCCCCGTAAATTGAGTGTATTGGGTGCTTTGTACCCTCAGGCTCAGGTTCCGTAAATTAAGCAGTAGGTGCTCTGTACCTTCGGTCGTGAAAATTCATAAATTGAGTGGTTGGTCGGTGCTCTGGACCCTCGGGCTCGACCCGTAAATTGAGTACGTTGTTGTGACTCCGTATATAGCTTATCATTACCAAGCCTGTGGGTTCTGGATAATGGATGAGAGTCTATAGTTGTTACCTTTGTCTGTAGGGCAGAGTCGGTACATAGGATCTCAGTTACATTTTGTCTCCTCGGTTGTGTGACCCGAGTGGAGAATACTATGTTTTACTGCTTTTCCTTAACTGTGGCACGATATCTATTAGGATGATATGCATAGTTTGAAGGATGAAAAATGTGGGATTTATGAGATAAAACTGTTTTGAGGCCCGTTGAGGCTTGATGGAAAACTGTTGGTTTTTTATGGAAAAACCTTTTAGGCTCCCGTGGTTAAGCCCATGTGTGTTAAATTACATAGCCTTCTTTACAATTTTACTGTCTATGTTCTATTGGGCTTAGGCTCACGGTGTGGGGATTTTCTAAAAAATATTTTCAGGTGATCATGACATAATCGCAACGAGCCGTCTTTCTTTTTAGCAAACAATGTCAGTGCTCCCCAAGGCGAAACACTAGGGCGAATAAAGCCCTTGTCTAACAAGTCCTACAACTGAATCTTCAATTCTCTCAACTCCGCTGCGGCGAAACAATAGGATGGCACCGATATTGGAACAGTCCCTAGGATAAGCTCAATAGAAAATTTAACTTTTCTATGTGGCGGCAATTCAAACAACTCTTCCAGAAAAACGTCACTAAACTCGTTCACCACCGCTGGAAGCTCTCGTTGTACGGAAGGATCATCCTTAGTTAAAAGGGTAGAAAGAATCGTATGCACATTAGTTATATGGTTCACGTCACAAGGTCGAGGTTTCATCTTGTCATCCTTATCCCCCACGTAAAAGAAAGAATCTCCTTCTAGAGTGCACAAGAAAATCCTTCGTCGATCACAGTCGATAAATGCACGAAATGTAATTAACCAGTCCATTTCAAGAATAATGTCAAATCCTGACATCTTTAGCACAATAAAGTCGAGCACGAGATGACGATCGGCTATTACTACTTCGCACCTTCTACATACACACCTTAACGTTGTACTATCACCAATGGGTGTTTCGACATTTATAATAACGTCTGACATCTCAACAGGTAAACCTAAAGTAGATACAAATGAAGAAGAGATAAAAGAACGTAAAGCACCAGTATCAAATAACACACGAGCCCAAGAATTGAAAACTAACAAAGTACCTTGTATCACCGGGGTACTGGTGGTAGCCTCGCGTATCTCAGGGTTTGAGGAAGTACCAGCTTCTGCCACGGTATAGACCCTTCCATGGACTCCAGATGTCTGTCCATGTCCCCTACCCATAGGTTAACGTACAGATTGTACTAAAGAAGCCTCCCTGGGAGCCCGATCTGTCTGCACTCTAGTCTGTCAGGTTGGATGGCCATATGTCTGTCGCTGCGTAGAATGTGTAGTAGATGTTTCTCGGCCAGATCTTCCTTGTGGACATTCACATCTAACGTGCCCCTCTTGACCACACTAAAAACATCTGATGGGCCCCCTCTCTTCAGACTGTCCTTGTGTCACACTGTACTGTTGCCTTGGTGCTCGCTTCCTTTGCGAACATTCTCTAGCCCGGTGCCTATGCTGCCCCCACAAAAAAAACACGCAACTTCCCTTCGCCCCAGCCGTGCCGTCGAGGCCACAAATGGGGTGGGTATGGAGCGTTGGGTTTGAAAAGATCTTTATGGCGCTGAACTTGTATTTCCCTATTCTGGTCTTCGCTTCTTATAAGGTCGTCCCTCTAATTGTGTTGTTCTTGCCACCGAAGGTTGCCTCCTTTCCATGATCCTGCGATTATCTGCCATAGCACTTTCTATTACCATGGTTGTCTCCACTACCTCCGAAAAAACCCTCAATTGAAACCCCACCACTTTCTCTCGGATGGCGGGTTGTAAACCCCTTTCAAATCTCTTTGCCTTCAATTCCTCCGTTGACACCATTTCTGGCACGAACTTTGACAAACTTGTGAACTTTCCTTCATATTGCAACACGAAAAGATTCCCTTATATAAATGATAAGAATTCCTCTCTATACGTATCTCGAATAGACTCGGGGAAATACTTCTCCAAAAACACCGCTGTAAATGATGCCCATGTACCATCTGTTGTCGTCTTCGTAAACTCCCACCAATCATTCGCCTCTTCCTGAAGCTGAAAAGTAGCAAAACTGACCCTAAGGTCATCTTCCACTATTTGCAAAGTATCTAAAATTCGGGTAACTACCTTCAGCCATTCCATCGCCACTCGAGGTTCGGGTTCCCCAGCATGAGTAGGAGGGTTCAAGCATTGAAACTCTCTCATCATCCTTGCGGCCCTTTCATCTATACCCCGTGCTTCCCCTTGGTTAGCCCCAGCCCCTACTTAAGTCCTCAAT
Organism: Heliamphora exappendiculata; assembly: GCA_034768845.1. Classification (NCBI taxonomy): domain Eukaryota; kingdom Viridiplantae; phylum Streptophyta; class Magnoliopsida; order Ericales; family Sarraceniaceae; genus Heliamphora; species Heliamphora exappendiculata. Next base: position 7,946 of record JAOTRH010417924.1, read on the forward strand.
GCATTCAGTATATGTTGATTCATTTCTGTACCCCCAACTGGTTCCTGTGGGGCGTTAACATCCCCTTCTTCAGGAACTGGTGCTCTCCCGCGCCCTCGGCCGCGGCCGCGACCTCCACCTCTTTCTCGCCTAGGAGGCATCACTATACGAAAAGAAAACGATCGTCAATATATAATTCGCAAACAAATCGACATTCCCTCCCCAAGAGATTTAATTTTAAGCATGAATAGGGCTATCCTACTCAAACTTAATCACACTAGCACATAAACACATACCGAGGAAAAGCCCCAAAGTAATGCGACAATCCAAGCAACTAATTCAGATTTCTCATAGAAAGAACGTTGGCCAAACGCTTTTCTATTTCGAACCCTAAAGTAGTTGATCAGACGCCAAATGGCAAGTCACATCACCCCAAGACTCAACCTTTATGCTCATATAAACACATAACATGCACAAGACAATACAGCCACAATCCCATGCAAGCACACAAACCATGCCGTGTAGTGGTGCCTAATTCTCATTAAACAATTCTCATACAAAGTCGTCCTCACATCCCACGACTCCTAGGTATCTGAACCTAGAGCTCTGATACCATTCTGTCACGACCCAAACTCGGGTCCGTGAACTAAACCCAAAACATGCCACACATAAATTCTATCCATGATTAAAACCCAAAGACATAAGAAAATATTGTATTTAGTACATACCATTCAAAAAGTTAAGTAGAATAAATCAATTTCCAAAGTTACATTTCTGGATTCATCACAAGGAGCTTGAGATAATACACATTCAAAATTAACCATCATTTTCATTACATCCCTTTCAGTATCTTATATACAACAAAATAAAGAAATAAAGAAATCATGACTCCTATTCTTTGTTCTTTCCCAAAGCATCCATAGCCTTGCTATCATCCCGCTCGTCGGAGCCTAAAATGTGTTTGACATATAAACATGAGCCGAAGCTCATAGGATAAAGATCAACTCATATCTAATGCATGATTTGTGAGGTGTGATGGGTGTAACCAAATGAAAATACATATTTTCACCAAATCACTTCTTTTACACACGCATACTCACGCACACCCAAGTTTGTCTCCATTTATCCATTTCTTTACCATTCGTCATTCTTTCATTTTAATGAACTGATGTCGGGTGTAGCTTATAGAAACCCCTCCCTATTAATCCCAATAGGCTACGTGAAGCCATTAGGTAATAGATAGCTCTATAACTCACCACGACACAATACCACATTTTGGGGACTAACCCGTGGACATGTGGTCCCCACCTTGCGCAAGTTTTTGGTTTTTCACCGCGGAGCCGCTAGCCTAACTTATTCCACATAAATCTATACGGTTCATTTTAGGTTAATTAGATTCATTTTCACAACCCGGGAGTTCAACCCACACATGGTTCCTCTCCCACTCATTACCATAGTACATTATTATAATTCCAAGCCCGACTTATCATCATGACTCTCAGTACACAATTCCTCATTTCCCAACCTTCATTATATAATGTTTCATTTCATCACTTTCGTTGCACAATTTCTCATAAACCACAGTGTTATCAATTTTTCATGAATGATAGTATTGTCACATACCCATAACACAAGGTTGATACCAAGAGGATCACCTTAATTTAAAAGGAATACACCCATCAAGTATACATATACATATATTGATTTGAACTCACTTTTAGTGTGAAGAGGCTTCAATTAACGGGTCCAATGCGTGCATCCCAACTGCATTTAGATATATCTACAAGAGTGCCACAAGCTCAATGGACTAGGAATTTAGTAAAAAGGGCCAATATGAATGAAAATATGTTTTTCCAAAACATTTGGCTAAAAATGGGTGAAAATAGTTTTATAATTTTGGCATACCCTCACTATTTTGATCATAACTTTTTCTACCAAATGAATTTTTGTGTGAGAGTAGTCTTGTTGGTAAGAGAACTTCTGAGGCTTCGATTTGAGTACTTGAACGACCCAATTCGAAGTCCGGATGAAGGAGATATGATCGAACAAAGTTGGCCTTGTGCAGTTAGTCTGCTCGAGAAAACGTCGGGCGCTCGAGCGCCCAACACTCTGCCATGTGAGCGCTCGAGCGGAGAGGGCTCCACTCGAGCATGCTGGCACCCGAGAGAAACCCAGATTTGCCCCTGTTTTGATCTTCAAACCTCCAAACACATAACCCTTTTCAATAATGCCTCAAATCTTCAATTTTAAACCAAAAACATTTAATTCAAGCCTCCAAACTCCTTTTTTTTATATCTCAAATCATCAATTTCATGGGTAATCATTTCCCAACAACTGCCATTTTTGTAAAAACCAACTCAACCCACACACAAACTTACCAATATGATCATTAAGCATGCAATTAACCTAATCTTTACTCACATATACAAAATATCAACTCAAATCAACGCAAGACATGTGTGAAAATCTAGATTCTACCTCGAATTTGCTCAAAAGCTTGTAATTTCTTCAAATCTCCATCCTAGGGTTTGGAAGTTGGGTTTTCTTGCTTCCTCAAAGCTTTATCTTCACTTTCCTTCCTCCTATCCTTGATCTTCACCCTTGATCTCTCCTTATCTTGTCTCTATCTTCAATTTGAGTGGTAGAGAGTTAGGGTTTTAGGGATTTGGGTGGATTTCTCTCAAGAAGAGAGAGAGAGAGAGAGAGAGAGAGAGAGAGAGAGAGAAGGAAGGGAAGAGAATAATATAAAGGTGGGTTTTTGGAGGCTCATGTGTGACGGATATATTTGTATACATATATTTTCTTTCCCAATTTTCTCCAAGATTCAAGAATTTTCCATCTTTATCCCGATAGCCCGCTCGAGCAGGCCTTCACCGCTCGAGCGGTGATCCCTAAATCAGAAATTTAATAAACTCCTTTAAATTAAAACCCAATCTACAACCTCATTCTCATAACCTCATTTCAACTCTTTCCATTAGCATGTTATCAAAATTTATCATTGTTTTAGATCTTTAAAAAAAATTTATTCCAAAACCCATTAATTCATTCACGAACCTCTGTATCAATAAAATTCATGGTCTAACTTTTTCTATACCACCATATTTAACTAAAGCGAAGATTAATAAAATAAACACGTACCGGGTTGTCACATAATTATTCGATTTAGGGTGTCTATGTGTTAAATTTTAGATTTTTAAGACTTTTTGCTATACTATGGGTAAAATGGCCATTTTACCCTAATTATGAAAATTTTTAATTTTTAATTCATTATTTCATGATAATTACTTAATTTAGAATATTGGAAGGTTCTTCGGGTGTTAAAGGTTTGTTACTTGAGTTTTGGATCTATTTAGGATTTCTGGATCGAACTTGGGATTTTTGAGTCAAATTAGGGTTTCGAACCTCTTTCGTGTTTTATGCCCTCATGGGCTATTCGTTACTAATATTTATGGTTCGGGCTGAGTCTTTACATGGGTCATTATCAATCAGGTTGTTACAACTAGGATCCGAATCGGGTCATTACAAAAACACTTAAGGATATGTGACAACATATATTCAACTTTAAGCTATCATATCAATTACATTCATCCACTTGATTTTATGTATAAACATAACACACACAAAAAAAGAAAAAAACACTAGATCCTTCCTCTAGCCTTTCCAAAATTCACCCTTCGCCTTGTTATCACCCCTGATATTCGGAACCTGAAATGGTTTAGTACACATACATGAGCCGGAGCTCGTAAGATAAAAACTAACTCAAATGCTAAGCATCATTTGTGAGGTGTGATGGGTACAACTAAAGTAAAAATGCAAGTTTCACAAATTCGTTATCCGTTCGCACACACATACCCACGCAAACAAATTTTTCCCATGCATTCATTCATTTTCTATCACATCAATCCTTTATTTTGTCATTTATAATCATTGAGCCTTTTTCAAAACATTTTGTTCTTTCACGTTATTCGTATTACTTTCTCATTACCTGGTTTCCTCACCGAACCAAATCATAACCAATGAACTGGCGTCGAATGCAGCTTATAGAAATCCAAAACTACTATCCACCAACCGGTTACGCGACGCTCGTTAGATAATAGTCCATTCTATAACTCACCACGACAATCAACACATCTAGTTTATGGGTCTCACCCGAGGGAACCTGGCACCCATCCAGTTTACGAGACTCACCCGAGGGAACCTGGTACCCACCTCCAGTTTACGATGGTTAACCCAAGGGAATCTGGTATCCACCTTGCGCAATTTTTAAGTCTTTCACCGCAGAGCAACTCAAGCCCAACCTATTCACATACTAAACCATTTTAGTTTCCCAAAGGAACACCCGGGAGGCGACTTGATTCCAAATCGTACCAAACCATTTTGGTTTTTCAAAGGAACACTCGGGAGGTGACCCGATACATAACCATACCAAACTATTTTGGTTTCCCAAAGGAACACCTAGGAGGCAACCCGATATCAAGCCATTTCACATCTTTTTCATTTAGCTATAATTTCCATTATAACTCATCATACTAACATAGATTCTCAATTCGCATTCATTTAACCATTACATCATTTCACCTTTCAATTCAATATCATAAGTTTCAAACACGTTTTCATCAATTCATTAATCACCGGGAGTCTAACACCAGAACCGGTTCCTCTCTCAATTCAACTTCTCAAATCTTTATTCTCATTTTAGAATCAATATAATCATTTCATTCAACGTTTCAACTCAAAACATCAATGTTCACACATATTTCAAAAGCTTTCATTTCCCATTTCCATAATTTCTCATCAAATAAAAATCACTTCAATCAATTTCTCAATTTTCATTCTCAAATCATAATTTTAGTTCATCATGTGTTCAACATTTCATCATAATGACATATGCCATCAACAATGTTTTAAAAAAAGCTTTTTGTTTTAAAAGTATATCCACGTTTCCGTAAAACCTATTTACCATAACCAATTTACCAAAATCATATTACATATGCTCTTATCAACATGTGATCAACTCAATTACAATTATTCCGTTCAATACAAGTCTTGATGCACCCATTTTCTATATCATTTGAAAATTTATATCATTCTTTCAAAAAAGGGAATTTAGGGTTGATGTATCAAGTTACCCAATCATACCATATAACCTTCAAAACCTCTTTCTCATTTCAATTCCAATTTCAAGTTTCCCATTTCATTTTCAAATCGCATTCCATTTTAGTATTCAACCGGTCTTTTCAAGTCACATGTATCATATACAAATTTCTCAATTTCAATTATATATCTTATCATCTTCAATACTCAATTTCTCATAGCTTTTAACAATATATAGTTAGCTTGATGGGAAAATGACATATTTCAACAAGTGGAATGCACCTATCGTATACACACACGGTTAAACATTAACAACCTCCTTTCACATACTTATATTTTGTGAGCTTTAAATAAAACATTCAAGAAAACCTTAGAGCATCCATTCCCTCTGTTTAAAATTCCCATTCTAATTAGAAAACCCAAAATTTTCATAAAATTCAACCCATTAATCCAACTCACACATTTAATGTCATGCCCTTAACCCAGGTTGAATATATGTATGTATCTATATAGCCGTAAGAATCAATATATTTGATAAAAAGATCCAATGATGATAAAAATACATTTTTCATAAATTTGGCCAAAACTTTTTAGTCATAACTTTGGCCATAACTTAAAAAAATTTGACATACCCTCACTATTTTAGTCATAACTTTTTTTACAAAATCTATTTTATTGTGAGAGTAGTGTCATTGGAAAGAGGGCTTTTGGGGCTTCAGGTTGAGTACAAGAACAACTTAATTCGTAGTCCAAATGAGGGAGATATGATCAATTGAAGTTGGCATAGCACAGTCAGTCCGCTTGAGCAAATAGAGGGGCGCTCGAGCACCCAAACTCTCTGCCATGAGACAGCTCAAACGGACAAGGCTCTGCTCGAGTGCACTCCGGTCTAAGAAAACCCCAGAAGTTCTCCTATTTTGAGTTCCGAACCCCCAATACACTTAAACATTCATAACGAAGCTTCCAATCCCTATTTCCATCCCAAAACATAGAATTTCAAATATTTTAAACCCCTTCTATACAATAAATTCTTAAAAACATAGTTAACCATTTCTCAAAAACTCTAATTTCATAAAACTCAACTCATTCATGTAATTAATCATTCTCAACTCAACCCCCACACACATCCCCTTGTCAATTCTTTAATCATGCATGAAATCAACTAGATTTTACTCACATAACCAAAATATCAACCCAAATCAACACAAAACACAAGAGATAGTCTAGATCCTACCTCAAATCGCCCATAAAGCTTGAGATTTCTCTAAATTCTCCCTCTTAGGATTTAGATGTTGAGAGATCTTGACTCTTTGATGCTCAATCTTTCACCTCCTTGCTCCAAGGCTTGATCTCCATTCTTGTACACTATTAATCTAGCTTCAATGTTCCATTTTCATTGTGGAGTGTTAGGGTTTCATAAGGAATTTGGGTTTCTCTTTCTAGTAGAGGAAGAAGAAGAGAAGAGGAAGAGAGATGAAGAAACATAAATGGGGGTCTCTCGTGAGCATGGGTTTTGAAATAAAAGTCCCCAACTTTCTCTAATGTTCCAGAATCATCTAAACATTTCCCAATAATTCACTCGAGCGAACAGACCACCGCTCGAGCGGTGATCCCCAAAGCTAAATTTTGCGAAATTTTAAAAAACTCAACTCAAACTTCCAACATTGCTTATATTTTATTTTTTTTGAGTTTTCCATTAACATATCTATATTAACGTTATTCATTTTCATGTATCTCAATTTCATTCCACATGTCATTAATTCAACCGTTAACGAATAATTAATCATAATACTTAACCGAAAAAGAAAAATAAAAATATAAACACGTACTGGATCATTACAACTCTCCCCCCTTTTGGGAATTTTGTCCTCGCAATTGGTCTCACATCATCCCTTAAATAATTGAAATAAATTCCATACTCTTGCTTCCCTGTTATTTCCTTTATCCCTTGGTAACATCACAGTAAACTTCTCCTTAATCATAATATATGTCCACATATCATCGGAGTGATTGTAAAATTATACTTACACCAGGCTTGAAAAGGCCAGATACTCATAGACAAAGCCCTAACACTCAGAAAAGTCTCGAAACAGCTTAAATTGAGTAAATAACAAAAAAATTTAAATTAAAAATCAACATTTCCCATAATTAAGGTAAAATAATCATTTTGCCCATAGTACAACAAAAAGTCTTAAAAATCTAAAATTTGACACACGAATACCCAAAATAAGATATTTATATACACATAATTAATAAAATACAAAATAACAACAAGAATGACCAAATTACCCTTGCATGGCTACCTAGGAAATTGTGCCCAAAAAGTAATTTTTTACCTTTTAAGCTTAAAAATGAGAAAAAAATGTATAAATAAGTATTATTTTGATCCAATACTTTTTATACAAGTAATATATATAGTAATATAATAATGTAGGTCAAAAAAAATAAACAAATAATTATTTAAAGTCACTACACAATTCACTATGCTGTAATGTTGACCACTCTCTGCTCTGCACATTGATCACTGTATTCTGTTCACTGACCATTATACTACACTGCATTTATTACTTGGTGATTACTATATACTGCATTGTTCATTGTACTCTGCAGGTTCACTGGGATGTCTGGCGGGGAGTAGAGAATCGGGCCGATGCAGATCTGATGCACAACCGCGATGTTGCTGCGAGGCATATCTTATTGGAGGGTCCATTTGGCCAAAAGTATTATCTTGGTGCGCAAGTGGTCCGCTAGTCGCTCGGCCTCGACCACTTTTGAATTCCAGTGGTCCTTCCATCCTGTATGCGCCGGACCGATCATCTTGGCTGGGTAGATCTTCTCTTGGAGCTGGTGGGGACTCCTGCTGTAGAGTTGCTAGTACCGGTGGGAGACTACATAGCTTAGGCCCGGGCACATCTATTGGGACCTCTAGGCCCCGGCTTGGCTGTACTTGGCGGTAGGAGGCGGAGACACGTGCTGGAGGCTGCTGATGCTGATGCCGGTGCTGATGCTGCAACAGGAGGAGCTACTGCCGGTGTTACGGGAGCTGGAGCTGCTACTGCTGTTGGGGGACCTAGAGCTATTGAGATACCATGGACTGTACCGACCCTTATTGCCGGGTATCCTTTAGACATCCCCATTCTAGTTCCGACCAATATACGCTCAAGTTTGCTCATCTTTTCACTATTTCTTTTTCTGTCTTCTCTCTATTTAGACAATTTAGTTCTTTATTCTTCTTGACAGGCAAATTAGGCTTGGCTGGATCATCTCATGCTGGTAGTGAGCGGTATGCGGACCCTAATTTGCCAGTAGGATGTAACTTTACTTGTGGCTGGGGTCCCTTTTGTCCCTTTATCGGTGAGTGTCTTTCTCTTTGATCTCGTTGTTCTGTTCTATACTGTTCTCTTACTTTTTGACTCTTTTAATAGCCACCAGTGGCTGCTATAGCACCACCCCAGGCTCCTTCTCATCCTCCTGCTCCTACTCTAGTTCTGGTATGAGGTTGTGGGTCCCGTGCTGCTTCCCGAGTGTGTTCTTCAAAAGGATCTGTCTCCTCAGCTCGGAGCCACTCTAGAGTCGTGTCCTCTTCTTCAGATGGCGGAGATGATAGTGATGATTTTGACAGACTTTTTGAGGATGATAGTTCGGAGGAGGCTGGTCCTTCTTCCCTCCAAGTTCGCCCGAGACGAGAGTGAGAGAGAGATTTTAGAGAGACCTCCCCCATTTTTAGGTACATTTGATTTTTTGGGCTACCGTGCCCTAACTTGATAGATTCTGATTTACTTATTCTGGTTTATGGGCCTGCGTGCCCCAGTTTCACTAGTTATTAGGCCTGGGTACCCCAGTTTATATTTTGATACATTCTCTTATTTTTTGATGCATTTTTGGGCCTTTATGCCATTTGTTGCTTGATATTCATCTGATGTATGATTCTCCTTTATTTACTGCTCAAACTATCTTGGATGTATGATATAAATGTCAAACTTTACACAAATTACAGAAATCGCAAATTGATACACACCCGCCATGTTTGAACATAGAAGTCGCCACTATCCAGCATGGCGGTTGCCACTTCCATCAAGATTGAAATGGAGGTCGCCATAATCCAATATGGAGATCGCCTGGTCAAAGCGCTGATGTCACTGTATGGTGCCCTTTTAAGTTGGTGGTCGCCTACTCTAAGGTGGCGGCCGCCATATTGATTGTACTTTTTGTTACTTTTTCAATCTCTAGCCTTTCTATGCCTTATAAATACAGCCCTGGAAGCTCTATTTTCTGTTATTCTTATTCAAATGGCTAGTCCCCTTTCTTAATGGATTGAGGCATTCTCCCATATCGAGCGCTTGAACTTTACCCCTTTTGGTATCAACTCCTTATTTTCTCTTTTGGCCATAAAGACTAACGAACCTTTATTGGAGGCTGCTGCTCGACTATGGGATCCGCAGTCCCATGTCTTTCGATTTAGCCACGAAGAACTATGCCCCACTATGGAGGAGTTTGCTGCTATTTTGGACCTGACTCCGCGGGGTTTCGTTGTTGTTCCCACTTTCCCCCTTTTGGCTCGGCAACAGGTGATGCAACTCTGTGGTCTATCTAGGATGGAGACTTCTTTTCTGACATCGGGTGACTGCCTTGACATTCCATGGCTCATTAAGAGGTTCCGTCCTACTGGCAACCTTAGCGACCTCGACTTTCAGCTGCGGCGTCGTTATGCTCTTTGCTTCTGTCTTTTTGCCTAGTATCTTCTCATCTCTCCTGACGGGCGAGTTAGTTGTGCACTTATTGATATTGCTAGTCAGATGTGGATGGGGAAGGACTTTGTACCACTTCTCTTAGCTGAGACACTGCTGGGCCTTGACGCTGTTCATCATGGTGAGACTACTACTTTGGCTGGCAGCCCCTTTCTTCTTCAGGTAAGCTCAAATCTTTCTCTTCATCAAACTTTCTATCGTACTGCAAGGCCTTTCTCTTACTGATCTAACTTTCGCTACAAATTTGGCTGATGGAGAGGGTGAATTTTGTACAGAAACCACCTACTATAGACACAGTGCCGCAGCTTTCCTTTTTCGCCCCTATTATCAGATATGCAACACTGAGGCAGCCTGGCGACAGTACCTTTCTTCTTTGATTGGCACAGATATTACTTGGCAGTGCTCCTGGTGGCGGATCCCTGCCATGACTATGACTACCATGGATCATCTTGGTGTTCTGCTCGTTGGTCTGCATCAGACTACTTTCTATTATCCCTGTCGGATCATGCGGCAGTTCGATCGTAGTCAGATCATCTTTCCCAGTATTCGAGGTCATTTATTTTTATATGCACTATGGGCTCCATTTCTAGCATTATATCAAGATGCCCGGCCATCTCGTTCACGGATGGAGAAGCAGGAACTGTAGTGTCCCGAGCTTCCTGATGAGTACAAGACATGGCTGATGCAAGATAAGGAGAAGAAGGATAAACAAGAAGGAAAACAGACAACAAAGAGGAGAAAATTTTGAGGCACTCTGCTTTGTTTTAAAGATTTCACAGCTTTCCTTTTTATTTTATTTGTAGAGTTTGGGACTTGCGCGCCCTCCTTTTTATTTTCAAAACTTTGTAACCCAAAGCTAAAGTAATGAAAAGAAGGTTCAAAATTATCTGAAGTCTTTCAATTTTTGCAATTAAATGACTTTATTATCAAAATTTAAAAATAAATTTGCATTGGTCTTACCCAAATTTAAAAATGGTTAAAAACAAAAAATGTAACCGAATTTCTTAAAAGAAGCTGCCTACGTATCCCAAAAAGATGGAATTCGACCATAACGTAATATGGGCTCTATTTTTACTCGGGTATTGACATTCTCCTTTTGTGATGCCCTAACTTTTGCCAAGATCGCCCTTTCAGGTTTTCGTTCTTACAGGCTGCTCTAACTTTTGCCTGAGTAGCCTTTTCGATTTTTAACTTCGTGAGCTTTTATTTTATCTTTACTTTTACCTCAAGGATAGTACTTTTTGAGTTGATCGAGGTTTACTAGAGTGGAGAACACATTGCCATGCAAATCCGTAATGATGACTACACCACCGGTTATGATGGTTTTGATTAGAAACGGCCCGGACCACTTTGGCTTGAACTTGCCTCTCGGGTGAAAGATAAGAGCTCTGATTTCCTTAATAATCAAATCTCCCTCTCTGAGATCCTGAGTCTTGACTTTCTTATTGAACGCTCAGTCTATCCTCCTTTGGTATCTTTGTACATGAAATAGAGCTTACAGCCTTCTTTCATCACACAAGAGCAACTCTTCCATTCAATTCATCTGCCATTCTTCCTCTGGAATACTGGTCTCGGCCACTACTCTTAGTGAAGGAATTTCCACCTCAATGGGCAACACAGGTTTCATCCCGTATACTAAAGAGTATGGCATAGTTCCTATTGAAATTCTTATTGACGTCCTGTATTCCCAAAGTGCAAATGGTAAATGTTCCAGCCAATCCTTATGTGAGTCGAACATCTTTTGTAGGATTTTCTTGATGTTTTTATTCGCTGCCTCAACTGCTCTATTGGTCTGCGGCCAATATAGTGAGGATTTGTGAGCCACTATCCGGTATTCCTCAAAAAATCCAAACCCACTCCTTAAAAATGTGAGCCATTATCCGAGATAACTTCTTGGGGGACTCCGTATCGAAAAATGATGTTTTGTTTGATGAACTTAGCAACATGAGAGGCTTTCAATACTGAGTAGGAGGCTGCTTCCACCCACTTGGTAAAATAGTCAATGGCCACTAAAATATACTCGTGCCCATTCGATGCCTTCAGTGTTACTCTGCTGATTACATCAGGTTATACAGTTGTGATGGGGGAACGTGCATAAGGTTTACATGAATCTAACACTTATGACATCTCTGCATGAACTGTATACAGTCTGTCTCCATTGTCATCCAAAAATATCCTTGTCATAGGAACTTCTTAGCTAATATTTTCCCACTCATATGAGGCCCACAAACTCCTGCGTGTATTCCTTTCATCAGCTCTTGGCCCTCTTTAGTGCTGACACACAGCTTATTGACCCTAGAATGCCCTCGTTTGTACAGTCTTCCACTGTAAATGACAAATTATGCAGATAATTGTCGTATTGCCCCTTTGTTATTTTTGCTGGAGAACTTAGGATATTCTCCTTTCTCCACGAAGTTCTGAATGTCAAAATACCATGGAAGGTTGTTAGTGTTTTCCTCGATCGCGGCCATCGTCTCGTATGCCGGCTTTCTTTTCTGTTCAATTATCAAAGGTCTCATTCGGACTCCGAGTGATATGTCAATCATGGATGCTAGGGTGGCCAGTGCATTGGCAAACTTGTTCTGCATTCTTGGCACAAGGGTAAAGATCACTGACTCAAAGCATGGTATCAGCTTCTCTAGTCCTTGACGATAGAGAATCAAGGTTAAGTCCCTGACCTTCCATGATAGAGAATCAAGGTTAAGTCCCTGATCTTCCATTCTCCTCTTACTTGTGAAATTACTAGCGCTGAATCTCTGATTACTTTCAGTTTTCTTGCTCCTAATTCTAAGGCTGCCTTCAATCCAGCTAAACATGCTTCATACTCAGCCTGATTGTTGGTAACTTCAAAATTGAGCTTTAAAGACAAGGGGAAATGTGATTTGTCAGGAGTGACATGGAGGACTCCTATTCTATAGCTATACTGATTGGACACGCCATCAAAATATAGAGTCCACTTGTCATCCTCAACTTTCATCAGCTGTTCGTCACGAAACTGAAACTCCGTGTCTTCACCTCCTTCAACTGGTTGGTCGGCCAAGAATTCTGCTACTGCTCCACCCTTGACTGACTTTCGGGTGACATATCTGAGGTCAAATTCTGATAACAATAGCAACCATCGAGCCAACCTCCCCGCTAGTGCTGGCTTTTCAAATAGGTACTTCAACGGGTCCAACCGAGAGATCATATTCACTGTGAAAGCCAGCATGTAATGCCTTAGTTTTGGAAAAGCCCAAACTAAGGCCCAGCATGTCTTTTCCTGTGGTGTGTACCATATTTCTAGCCCATCATCTTCTTATTTAAGTTGTAGATAGCCTTTTCGATTCCAGTTTTACCTTCTTACGCCAACATACATTCCATAGCTAAATCAGTCACTGATAAATAGAGGATCAGTGGCCTATCAGGTTCGGGAGGAGCTAGAACAGGTGGATTTTGCAGGTATTTCCATACGACATCAAAGGCGTCTTGGCATTTCTGATCCTACTCAAACTCGACTCCTTTCTTCAGCCGATAGAAGAGCGGCTCACAGGTAGTTGTTAGTTTTGCGATGAATCGATTGTTAAACTGTATCATACCCAGGAAGCCCCTGACTTCTCGCTAGGTCTTTAGAGGAGGCATTTCCAAAATTACTTTAATCTTTGAAGGATCGACTTCAATGCCCCGTTGAGTGATCATAAATCCAAGCATCTTTCCGACGGTAACTCCGAAGGCAAACTTTGTGGGTTGAGTCACATCTTGTACATTCGAATTCTTTCAAAGAACTTTCTAGTGCTACGATGTGGCCATTCCGATCCTTGGATTTGACTATCATATCATTCACATACATTTCAATTTCCTTATGTATCATGTCATGCAGTAAAGTAGTGGCAGCCCTTTGATAAGTTGCCCCTATATTTTTCAAACCAAATGGCAATACATGATAACAATAAGTGTCCCAAGATGTGGTGAATGTCATCTTTTTTTGTCCTCCGGATGCATTAGAATCTGGTTGTACCCGGAGAAGCCGTCCATGAATGATAATAAGGCATGCCCTGCTGTACTGTCTGCCAAGACATCAATGTGCGGTAAAAGAAAATCATCTTTCGGGCTGGCATTGTTGAGATCTCAAAAATCCACGCAAACTCGAATGCGTCCGTCTTTTTTCAGCACTAGAATAATATTAGCCACCCACTTTGGATACTCGGTTACCATCAGAAATCCAGCATTAATCTGTTTGGCAACTTATTCTTTGATCTTCAGAGCCCATTCTGGACAAATTTTTGTTTGACGAGTTTGGCATTGGGGTATAAAGGGATATGATGTTGGATAATGCCAGGATCAATTTCGGGCATATCATCGTAAGACCATGCAAGTACATCCTTGAATTCTTTCAATAAAGTTATTACTTGTTCTCGTTCAACTAAGGATAAAGAAGAACCAATTTGTACATTTTGTGGGTTAATTTTTTTACCCAGATTTATTGATAAAGTTTTTTCAATTATTGGTTGGGCACGCATTTCTTCTTCTCTTTTTATTAAAAGTTTTATTTCTTTGGGTATATCCCGTCAAACTCAAAATCGTTGAAAAGCATATGAAATAAATCAAACAAAACCGAGTAACTGAAAATTTTGTTCATTTCATTGAAGGAAGACGAAATTACAAACTCAAAAGCATAAACAGGAGGAGGTGCACAAATAGACGTGCCCTCAACCATAGACTCTAACACGAACTTGGACTCAAAATAGACAATATGTACATCAAAAAACTCTAAAGTCCAATTCTTCACTTCCTTTGCAGTCGCATCAACAATGAGCTTGGTGCAGTCGGTTGGTGCACTAAAGCCCATCAGGAAATAATCTGGGTCAGTCACGTGCAGCTGTGCCATCTTTTCGTTGAACAACAATCCCATGTCGATTTTATCAAGCCTGTCTGCCTAATCTTCCTCTTGGATCTTCTTTCCTTCTTCTTTCCCTTTCATTATTTTCTCTTTTTCCGTGTCGGATAATTGATGACCAAAGAAGATCTCTAGTCCTGGCAACTTCTGGTTGGTTTCTTCGTCAATCCATGGCTCTAGGAAGCCATAGTACGGGAACTCTTCTCCTTCTTTGATAAAATACCCGTTGAGTGTCCCCGAATAGTTGGCCTTCTGTCCCTTTTTAGGCCCTTCCAAATCTTCTTTCGTCAGTTTGTATCCAAGATCGAAACGGCGAGAAGCCGGCAATACCTAGACAGGTTTGGGGATTCCTTGCTATTTACGCCCTAGCCCCATACCCAAGACGTAAGACATTTTTCTCATCATTGTAATTGCTCTCAGATTGATGTACATCTCTTCTTCATTCAATAGCATTTGCATAGCCCGCGCTTCGTCGAATCGGAAGCACTTAGCAACACATTCCCTTCGCCGTGCTGAACCTTCAAGAGAGTTAAGCCTTCTCCTCTTGGGGGTTAGATGCTGTCTTCTCCATTGATAGTCATAACAGTCCCATTCTTTATCAGTTTTAGCTTTTAGTGAAGAGTCGATGGTACTTCCTGGATGTTCTGGTCATGCAGCCAAGGCCTGCCTGGCAACAGGTTGAAAGAGGTCGGTACGTTCAGTACGTGGAACTCAACCGATGTCTCCAAAGGCCCTGCTGATAATGTGAATGATACCAAGCCCAGCACATCTCTCCTTATTTTGTCGTAGGACTAGACTCCTTGATTACTAGGTGTGAAATGTTCCAACTTTAGTCCCAAGCAAACTGCTATTCTAAGCGGACAAACATTTAACGCGGACCCATTATCAATAAGAGTCACCGGGACCCACTTTTCTAAGTATTTAACGGTTATGTGCAAGGGCTTGTTATGGTTCTTTCCTTCCGCTGGCAGATCCTTATCACAAAAGAAAATAACTTTTAGCTCTATAACTGGAAGAATGAGTCCAACAAGCTGCTCTGAGGTCGCATCTATCGAAACACTAGCTTTATCCAGGACCTTCAGCACAGCTTGTCTATGTTTGTGCGAGGACATTAATAAGCCCCAAATGCTGACATTGGCCTGTGTCTTTTTAAGCTTCTTCAGCACAGTCATCCTCTTCCTTTTGTTCTTTCTCTTTCCCCTTCCCACTTGATTGTCCTTTCTCCAACTGAGTCAGCTTGAAATGCTGTCTACTCCTGGTTAGATATTCCACACCATCCTCAGGATCCCATAATCTCGGTATCGTACTTTTGGTCTTTCTTACTTCGTCTATGCAGAGAGGGCTTTCAAATGCCCTCAGATCATCTAACTCGTTGACCACTGCTCTTCCTCTTCTTTCCTCATCATCCTTAATAGCCTACGTGTTATCAACCTCTTCCCAGATGTCTTCTCTGATGTACTCTACGTGTTATTCCCGAGCAGCCCAAAAGTTGATCCACTCTGCCCCATCTGATTTCAGCACGACCCTTACCAGCCAATAGGATTGCATCTTGTTGACATATATCTCTTTCGTAAAAAGTTAGGGAAGAGTAATGCCATCAAGCACGTGGTCAAACCTATAAGGTCGTGCCGAATAATCCAGCGGCCAATCGTCTTCCTCATTGCTTTCCTCCTCTTCTTGTTGGTAGGCTTGGATTACCATTCGATACCATCCCCAAGTATTATCATTTCATTCCTCCATCCTATCCCGATCGTTTTGAGCCATAATAAATGAGAATGTTGTCTTATCCTTAGTAGATAAAATATGAGGGTGTGGCAGATACGCTGAACAGTTATACTGACTCGAATCTTCTGATCGACCCAAAGTTGTGTAATTTACCCCTGACTGCTTGGTATTATTTGACAGAGGGTTAGTCGTGACATTTAGCTTTAGAGCGGCAGACGGCGGAGGGATCACTTTGTTGTCGATGAGATTTTGGATCTCATGACGCAGGCTCGTACACTTGTCAGTCAAATGCCCATGACCCTGGTGGAAGGCGCAATACTAAGAAGTATTAAACCATAGCGGTAGGGGATCGGGTACAGGCATGGGGTCCAACGGCTTGATAAGCCCTTTCTCGATAAGTCGATTCAGGGCTGTGGATAATAAAATGTTGAGGGAAATGAAGACCCTTCCTGGTCTTTGTTGCTGCTGGTCGTTGTTTGACTGTTGGGTATTGTTGGATTGTTGAACGGATGATGAAGGGTTTAGAAGATTCACCTCGTTCGGGCGAGACACGAGGTTGGTGGTAGCAGATTGGTTTTGGTTGGTTATGGGGAATGTCCTCCTTGGTTTTTGGCTAGGCTCAGCTTTTTAAATATCCTTAGATCGTATGGCATCTTCAATCTGTACGCCAACATCAAACAGCTGTTCAAAGGTAGAAAGCAGTTGTGTGATAAGGTAGCACTTCAGTGGGTACTGTAGATTCTTAACCACGATCCTCACATGTTCTTTCTCAGTGGGCCAGTTCGTCATCTTGGCGGCTTTGCCCAACCACCGAGTCAAGAAATCAATAAACGATTCCCGATTCTCCAGCTGAGTTATTTCTATCTCTCGGGTGGTTACGTCTAGTTGGACGTTGTAGCTATATTGACTGATAAAGGACGTAGCTATATCTTCCCAAGTTTTGGTTTTGGCCACCTCCAAAGAGAGGAACCACCTTTGTCCTACCCTAGAAAGCAACCGGTGGAACAATTGGGCCTTGAGCTGATTGTCAACTTCCATGGGGGACAGAGTTTCGACATACATTCTCAGATGAATACGGGGATCTCCGGTGCCGTCGAACTTCTCTATCTCTGACATTTTAAACTTTTTAGGCAGTTTTGCATCTGAAAATAGGCACAAGCCACCTACATCCAGCATATATTCTTCTATACCTTTGGCCTTTCTCAACACCTTCTCCATTCGATCGATCTTCTCTGCTAGCACGGATTCCCTAGATAGGGTAGTAATTTCTTCCTCCACCACCATCGGGCGATGGACTCGAGGTGGCACAGCAACTTGCGATGCCTCCTATCCTTGGTTATCATCCCAGAAGTCTTCGCCGTTCCCGTTTGAATCTTTTAGCTGTCTGTTGGTACCTGGAAAATGGGCCTGAATCGCCCAAATTTGCGCCTGACATTGGTTTTGAGCTTGGGTCTGCTGCTCCACAGCTCTCTATATGTCCGTAATAGCTCTCATCAGAGCTGTCAAGTTTAACTTCATTCTCTACCATTTTTGATGACTCAGCTGGCTGTTCAGATATTCTGTAGAGTCTGTCTGACCCTGATCTTGCCCAGACACGTGTTGATTGTAATCTTACCGACTCAATGATCTAAACCTAAAGAAAACCTGGATCCCAAAATCAAAATAACTAGTATCAAAACACTTCCCAGATAAGAATTCTGACGACATATAGCAAACATCCCAGATTACTGAAATAGCAGACCATAAGCAGATAATCACTGAAGGTGAAACAAGGCCCCTGCCGGGCTCATACTGGCAGCATAACAACAGGATGACCCCAAAACCAGAATGATGGCTACAAAGGGGATCAACTAAATTTTAGAGGAAATGTTCATCTAAACGGAGAAACGGGCAGCATTCTAGCAAGAAAATCGTTCTAACCCTCAAAAGACCAGTCTGAACTAGGATTTTAATGGGCAGCACTCCGGTAGGAAAGCAAGACTAGCTCACACGGGTATAACAAAGGTTCGAAGGAAGCGAGCCTAATACAACAACGGGGAGAAACCAATAACCCAGAAAGAACCCGAAAGAGAGAGAAACTATCCTAGAGGCTTCAAAGCAAAGGACGGGCATGACCCCGAGAAGAAAACTACGGTGTGAAAACCAAACAGGGTGAACAAAAAAACCTGGGAAAAAATCCAAAGGAAAAACTAACCTAAGCAAAGGATAACAACCAAAATTCGGGCTAAAAACCTAAAAAAGAACTAGCCTAAGCCAAACAAACAATCCTAACAAATGCAAACAAAACATACAATAAAGAAAACACATAATCCTACTAGGGTTAACAGCACCTAATTGGGGGTTCTAAGCTACTATATGCAAAAGGTCAGTTTTGGTCAATCGATCAGGGTACCTTCAGAATAGAGCCGGGTATATACCTCCCATGCAGGACATGGTCAAGCAGTACGCTCGAACTCTTTTAGTGCACTTATGATAGCATACAGTTAGTAAAGGTTGCCCGTCATTCCAACAATCCCCAAAACGAATGAACGTTCAGAGCATCAGGTCGACCAGGCAGGGGTGGTTGAAGAACAATGCATATGCAAGAAAAAATTAAAATGAGAAATTCTTATTACGAACCGATGATATTTTCAAGTATATTCCTCTTATTTGATTTTATAAACCAGTACCCAGCGGAGTCGCCAGAAAATAAGAGATTCAAAAGATGTTTAGAAAATATTTTAACACCTTGAAAACCAAATTTTGAAAACCCCTTTTTGTTGAAAATAGAGTCGCCACTTAATTTTTGAGAAAAAACTAAGAAAAATAAAAATGGCTATTGATTTTTAGAATGTTTAACCCGAGAAAAAGGGTCCGGAGGCTAAGGTACGAATCAGGGAAGGTGTTAGGCACCCCGTTCGCCCAAACGTAAGGTTGGCCTCTACTAATCATCATTGGTTCTTTAATAAGATTTTTCAAATGCATACAAATAAAGAAAGTTGAGGCAAATGGAGAACATCCAAAATTAAATAATAAAAATACATATCATAGGTATATAGAATGTCAAATAAAACAAGTATCAAAAGAAAAATTCTAAATCCTACAGCATGTAATTTCTAACTAAATAATACATGGAGCACATCCGCATGCAATATTGTTAAAACAACCTAAGTTAGTATGATTCAAATAAAAGAACAAAAATATGTTAAAAGTTGTTAAATGAAAATCATACTCCAAATGAACAAAAAAATTGTTAATAACATTATTAAATGGTCAAAATGACTTAAACTACCCAAACAACCCAAAATTATATTAACATGAAACATGCTCTAGAAATGTTAAATTCTAGCTAATAATGAAAGAAATGAAAGGAAACTAAGCAAATAATTAAAAGTTTTTTGAATTTATGTTTAAAAGAAAGGAATAATAAACAAAATACTAAAAGGAAGTTAAATCAAAACTAAAAGATTTTTTATGGGTTTTATGCCTAAACAAAAATAAAAGAAAAGAGAAGAAAATGAACTATAAAAGAAAAATTAAACTAACATTTTAATTAGAGAAAAGGACAAGTAGCAAAATAAAGCTAGTAAAAGGAAATAAAAAAAGAAATACTAGAAAAGAAAATTACTCTAAAAAGAAAAGAAGAAGAAAAGTAAAGTAAAGTTATTAGAAGAACATTTAAGCTAATGCTTAAAAGAAAAGAAGTATTAAACTAAAATTAAAAGGAAATAAAAGAAAATAAGATGGAAGATTGGCATTAAAAAGGAATAGAACATGAAAAAACTATATTACAAGAAAAAGAAAAGAAAAGACATATTAGCATTAAATTAAAGATTAAATAATATTAAAAGAAAAAGAAACAAGATACTAATAAAAAAATACTAAATTAACATTAAAAGAAAAATTGGCATTAAATAGGTACAATATTGACAATTGCAACTATTTTTATGTAAGTACTTATATTATAACAACAACGATATTATTTAGTCGTATCGTCAAATTATGTTAGTACTAATTAATGAATTAATAAACGTAATACAAGCAAACAAATCAATAAGACAAGCAAGTTAAGTAGTTTAAAACTTGAATTTGAACATAAACGTAACAACTACATAAGCAATGCAATAACGTAGTAAAAATAAAATGATCAAATTAATCCGGTCACTCCAAAGAGGCAGAAAATAGAGTTAGAAGGACCGAGAATCCAAACAAGGTACCTGGATTGCTACGAAATCCTCAAGTCGGGGAATGGCAATTCGATCCTCACGCAATGATCTAAGATAGGATTTCAGTATCGGTCGAAGGTTTGGCTCTCGGTACTTTGGCAGAGTTTCAGCATCGGGGCTCGGATTGCTCTGTGACTCGGCAGAGTTTCTCTCACTAAACCTCTCATGAAAATTCTATCCTAAAAACATACGCTGAGGTATGGTATTTATAGAGTTCTTCAACCAACGAGATGCGGACACGTTTTGGGATACATCGAGCTATTTGAAGTTAGCGGTCGCCATGTTTGAAAAGGTTCCACAATGTTCTATTGGCGGTCCCATCATTCCAGTTGGCGGTCGCCAGGTTGGAGGTGGCAGTCGCCACTTTTAGCTAGGGTTTTCAAGAGGTTCTATTAGCGGTTGCCTCAATGAACATGGCGGTCGCCACATTTGGAATAACTTGCATAGCAAGTTATTGGTGGTTCAACATAATTTCTTTGGTTTGAAGGTTTTTGATGATTAGATTCAAATACTGAGCTTGGATTATTTTTTGAGAATCGTACTGAGGCACCATTCCAATTGTTTTCATCATCGGATTCACCTAAGATTAGGCGGGGTCAAATTGGGGTGTCTACAAAGGCTAAGTGTTGATGAGTACTGAGAGAACGCTAAGGTTGGGTCATAGTTTCTTGTTGTTGTTGGAGGCAAAACTGTCAAGATTTTTATTTTTAAAAAACGATTATCAGTTAAAAATTAACTATACGGGCAAACACCGAAATAGGCTCTAAATAAAAATTTTGACGTCGAACGATCAAAAAATAAACCCGTGCAACCAAAATTAATTTAGATGAATACCTCTTGTAAATCTAATCTTTAACCACGATTTGATTTCGAGGTAAACCTCCAGTCAGATCTTCTACTGTATTCTCTTACGCGATCCTCGAACGTAGTGTGAGCTACGATCCTTCGAGAACTCCTATCAGTAGAACCCCGATTCATTTAAGTCTTGAAAGACAAAAATAATATCAAAATAATATACGAGATGTCTAAATTATCAATTCTATCAATCTCAAGCTGGTTCAGTCTACCCATGTATATATAGGGCTGCAGCATAGACCTGGGAAGTAATTATGAGTTAGACTTCAAGTGGAACACAGATACCTACAAGCGATTTCTGTAATTATGGAAAGACGCAGTGGTTTTTGCAATTTTCATAAAATACTGAATTACAGTTCACACCACTAAAGAACTATAATTGCACTCTGACCCATAATCTCAAGACATTCTTGCATTTGAGCTCTTGTTATAAAATGATTACCATTTCTCCCCACGTTAAGATTCTCGACACCCGTCAATTAAATTTAATTACTGACAATTTAATTTAATCGACATCTTGATATTCTTTAAGCCCTTCTGCTTAACTTATTTGACCGCCGAATAATTAAATCCACCTATAGGGTTTGGCCTGGTCAAAACTTATAAGCATACTTAAGGGGGTATCGTCAATCCCGATCTTTGGGACGTGGATTTCGTCAATAATTAATATTTGCCATAGAAATAATACTGCTATCCAACTCATCGAAAATTGAGACCCATATAAGATCGTGCCCTCTAATGAATCAAAATAATGAAAATTAAATATATATAAATCAATAATTATTTTAGGGTTAAGAGGATAAGCACTATTCATAATAACCAAGACAAACCTACTAAAATTCTGTGCCACAGTGGTACCGATGGTATATCTATTTTCATCTAAACTGTGAACATAAAACTTATATGCTGTAAGAACTTAAAATATGGTCTTCTGTATGTAAGTCGTACTCTACACACCAGATTAAATACTATACAGAATATCAGACATCCATGCATATCAAAGAAATGATACACATACATTGCTTATAAAGATTCTCATAAAATGTAAAATTAATTTTATTCAAAAATTAAATACTAAAAATATAATTTTTAATATACCAACCCTAACAATCTCCTACTTATACTCAAAATCATGCTGCCATACATCTGACTCCATGCTCTCTATATGACTATTAAAAGTCTTAGCTGGTAAGCTCTTTGTAAAGGATCTACAAGGTTTTTTCTTGATGTAAGCTCTATGTCTGACTAGAAATCTGAGTCTGTGTACCCCAAAGGTGCTAGACTGTCTGTCTGGTAAACCAATATATAATCCTTAGTCTTTTCAGGTACTTGATTATATTCTTTACCATAGTCCAATACTCCTACCCTGAATTAGACTAATATCTTCTAACCATGCTAATGGCAAAGCAGATGTCGGGTCTAGTGCAGAGCATAGCATACATGAGACTTCCTACTACCGAAGCATAAGGAACCGCCTTCAACTTCTCTATCTCATCAAGTGTTCTAGGACACTGATCCTTGGATAGAGTGATTCCACGCCTAAAAGGGAGAAACCCTTTCTTGGAATCCTATATGCTAAAATGAGCAAGGATATCATCGATATACTTTGCTTGTGATAAGCCCAGCATCCTTTGTTTTCAATCTTGCACAAGCTTGATCCCAAAGATATGACTGGCTTCTCGCAAGTCTTTCATATCGAATTGCCCAGATAATCATACTTTAACCGTAGATAATGCCCCCACATCATTTTCGATGAGCAAGATATCGTCTACATAAAATACTTGGAAGATCACCACGCTTCTATCACGCTTCCTGTCCACACAGGACTCATCCAGACTTTGATTAAAATCATAAGGCTTTATAGCTTGATAAAACTGAGTGTTCCAAGACCTCGATGCCTGCTTAAGTCTATAAATGGATCTCTTAAGCTTGCATGACATGTGCTCCAGGCCCTTTACAATGAATTCATCTGTTTATATCATATGGATACATTCGTCAAGACTTCCGGTAAGGAAACCTGTCTTGACATCCATTTGCCAGATGAGCGGCAATACATAAGAGAATCCGGATAGACTTAAGCATAGTTACTGGCGAAAAGGTTTTCTCATACTCGATCCCTTTTTTCTGAGTGAACCCTTTAGCAACAAGCCTGGTTTTGAAGGTTTCAACCATCCCGTCTATTTCTCTCTTCTTCTTGTAGATCCACTTGCATCTAATGGGTTTTATCCCTTTAGGTGGTTCTACAAGTTCCTAGACCTGAGTGGAATACATAGATTCCATCTCTGAATTCATAGTCTTTTTTCAAAGATTTTCATCTTTGTCTTGTAGTACTTCATTGTAGTTATAGGGCTCGGTATCTAGTTCTGCTGAGATCTTGTCAAAAAACTCTCCTAAAAACATATACCGGTCAGGTTGATGAACAACCTTCCCACTACGACGAGGCACTACCTGTGTCTGTGTACTAACAGTAACAGGCTATGACAAATCTGAACCATGTGCATCAGCAACATGTTCTTGATTTGCACCTGTCCCGATAATCCACCCACTACGACTAGGTAATAGAATATCAGTGACTTGTGGTTCCTCTTCCGTTCTACTGGCATTTTCTCTCAGTTCTTCCAGAACAATTTTGTTATTGGGCCTGTGATTCATAATATAATCCTCTTCCAAGAATTGGGCATTGGTGCTAACAATGTCCTTCTGATCCTTAGGATTATAAAATAGACCACCTTTCGTTCCCCTGGGATACCCCACAAAGAAACAGACTTTCGTCCTTGGTTCTAACTTATCTGCGTTCCCTTTTATCACATGTGCTGGACACCCTAAAATCTAAATGTGTTTCAGACTAGGCTTACGCCCAGTCCACAATTCTGTGGGAGTAGAAGGTACTGACTTAGAAGGTACCAAGTTCAGAATGTAAGCCGTTGTCTCTAAAGCGAGTTCGTAAAACGAATCTGGTAAACCTGAATAACTCATCATTGACCTTACCATCTCCATAAGAGTCCTATTCCTTCTTTCTACTACACCATTCTGCTAAGGAGTGCCAGGTGCAGTCAACTGGGATGTAATCTCCTCTGATGACAGGTAGTCCTTAAACTCTCCAAAGAGGTATTCCCCACCACGGTCGGATCGTAGTGATTTGATACTTTAACCCAGACGCTTCTCTACCTCCGCCTTGAATTCTTTGAATTTCTCAAAGCATTTAGACTTACGGTGCATCAAGTAAATGTATCCATACCTTGAGTAGTCATCAATGAAAATGATGAAGTACTCAAAGCCACCTCTAGCTCGAATTGTCATAGGACCACACACATCAGAATGAACCAGCTCCAATGATTCTTTAGCTCTATAGCCTTTGGTCGAAAATGGCTTCTTGGTCTTCTTACTCTCTAAGCAAGATTCACATACTGGAAGTGCCTCCACTTTCAATGAACTCAAAGGTTCATCTGCTACCAGTCTGTTTATCCTTTTTAGATTAATATGACCCAAGCGTAAATGCCAAAAAAACGTTTAGTTCATTAAAGAAGAAAATTTTCTCTTATATGGTAATATAGATGTATTATTCGTTTTAGTCAGTTGCAGTGTAGGAGAGATTGGAGTAATAATATAAAGATTATCCGTCAATGTACCAGAACAGATAACCCATTTATTATCCTTAATAAACACAAAGTTATTAAAATAAACAACATATCTGTCTTTAACCAATCCAGAAATGGAAACTAAGTTCCTTTTAATGGCAGGTACATAAAGATAATCTCTTAATATTAATACCCGGTCTCTACCAAAACTGAGAGTGGAATCTCCTACTGCAACTACTGTTACATTTGTATTAGTGCCCATATGCAGGCAAATATCCCCATCACTAAGTTATCGGGTTTCTTGGACCCCTGCAGTGAATTGCAGACATGATTAGTGGCTCCTGTATCTACACGCTAGGTACTGGTAGACCACACCACTAAACATGTTTCCACAACAAGTGAATAGAAATTACCCTGTTTGTTCTGCTTTATGAGAAATACTGGACATAGCTTTTCCTAGTGTCGGGTCTGGTTGTAGTAAAAATATCTGTCTTTCGGCTTTTTCACACCAGTCCGTGGCCCACTAACTACCCTGGAAAATGTGTCTCCCTGTTTCTGAGCCTTTTCCTCTTCATGCCTTTTGGCCCTGAGAAAGAACCTTTTTATGAAAGAAACACATTTCTTGGTATTAAAGGAATACCATTTGTAATTAAAGCTATATCCAAGTTACATTTCCAATCAACATAATTTGGTCTCATTAGTTTGTTTTCTTTGAGTATTAAAGCGAGTGGGTTGAAATCTATTTTAATCTTGAGAATCACATAATTAAAAAACCGTTAATTACAGTGAGAAAAACTTTGAATTCATTTTAATTTGGATTTCTCTATCATTTTAAAAATAAATTCGCCAGCAGCCTGGTAACCTGCGAATAGCATGCCACGTTGGGTGGACATCTACTATCCATCATAAGACCAGACAGGTTAATTCATTTTAATTTTACTATCTAGACAACTGACCATGCCAAGTAAAATTAAATAGCTGATATAGCTTCGGTTCAGTATATAATAGCAGTGACTCAGTTGGAAAGGATACTATTATATACAGCTAAGTGTTAACCATCACCTAATCCCAAATTAATCGCCTCGCAATGAACCCTTCAGTTGGAGAAGTGATCCACACTAACAATTATCCAGAATTATTCCTAAATGAGGTTTGTACTGGCGATACCGCAATTAATTTGTCCGTTGGGAGGAAGGCCTTACTGCCGACACGTAGGATTTAATTGCATCGCTTACAAACTGGTGATGGAGACCGCGGGATTTATCTGTTAATAAATTCCCACTCCCACTTAGATTTTTAAAATATTTTTTAGGGTTATAAAAATACGTTTAATTAAAATAAATTTATTAATTTTGAAAGTCACACGATCTGAAAGAATCAAGCATCTTTCCGTGTACACGATTCTAAAGACTCTGGTTTATCAAACCATCTTTCGAAAGTTACACGATCTGAAAGAATCAAACATCTTTCCGTATATACAATTTCAAGTATTTTGATTTATCAAACCATCTTTTCGTGTTTAAATGCGTAACAAATAAAATTTAATAAATGCACAGTTTTTCCTCCAACTT
>JAOTRH010418034.1:0-34570 GCA_034768845.1 Heliamphora exappendiculata
ACTATTTAACTTAAATGTGAAATGTAGTATTGATTACTACATTCACATAAATGTAAGTGTATTATTATAACAATTAATAATATTAATTAGTTGTAATTGTCACAGCATGTTAGCACTATTTTAATCATTTAATAAAAAAAATAACAAATGTGCTAAGTATGAATGTGAGAAAATTAATTAACTAAATAATTAAATAGAATAATCAAATTACATGAAGCAAAAAAAAGAATGACTATGTAAATGGAAAAGAAATGTTAATTGAAATTGAAAATTAATTCGATCACTCCAAGAGAGAGAAAGTGCAGTTTAGAAAGATCGGGAATCTAAGTAAGATACTTAGATTGCTAGGGAATCATCAAATTGGGAATGCACTTCAATGACCCAATCCTCAGGTGGTGATCCAAGCAGGGTTTTGATGTAGGTATTGGAGGTTCGGGACTCGAAATTTTAGCAGGGCTTCGGCGTCGGGGCTCGAGATCACTCGATATATCGGCAGAGTCTATCTCACTCAAAATTCATATTGAAAACGTACGCTGGGGTACGGTATTTATAGAATTCTTCAACCAATGAGGTGTTGCCACGTTTTGGGACACGTCGGGCCATTTGGAGTTGACGGTCGCCACAATACAAGTTGGCGATCGCCATGTGTTTGAAAGGTTCCACAAAGTTCTATGGCGGTCGCCACAATAGGAGTGGGCGGTCGCCATGATGAAATGTGGCGGTCGCCACTTTGGGCTAAGGTTTCTATAAAGTTCTACGACGGTCGCCATAATGCAAGTTGGCGGTCGCCTTACTTGGGAGCAAGTTTCGATGGTTTGACAAAATTTTATTGGTTTGAAGGATTCGAGTTCAAATACCGAGCTTGGATCACTTTTCGAGGATCGTACTAAGGCACTAATCCACTTGTTTTCATCAGCAGATTCGCCTAAGATTAGGCGGGATTAAATTGGGCTGTCTACAGATAGTTCGATCCTATGTCCCATAAGTTATGATTTATGCTTCGCATGTTTGTACTCTATTCTTTAGTAGATTGTACCTTGCCATACTCACATGCCATGTTATAATTAATTGTACACGAGAAGCATATTGCACATCATGAGCATTCATATATTGCATCTTAGGTTATCAGAGTCCCTTCGTATCTTTCATTGGGGGTTGAGTTATATGAAAATTGTTCTTTCTGTGATTTTGGATCTAAGGCATCACTGGTTGCCATATTGAAAAATGAAATGGGAGGTTTTTATTATATAAAGGAGGAATTAGGCACCATGGGTTCGTCACTAGATTTAATTAGACTTTAGGTTGATGCTTAGCGTGCATCCTGGTCCTTAATGTGGGACGGTTGGATGGATAAAATTGGTTGGCGTGCCTCTACGCCGTTGCCAATGAGTAAAACGGCTGAGGCATGTAGGCAAGGTGAGCGTTTACCTTTTGCAACTTGGCAAGTCTTCAGCCCCAACCGGCTTCTCCTAATCAACTTGCGTGATCGTACACCTGAAAAACAGTTCAAATCTCACACCGTGAGTCAAAACTCAACAAAAACTAGACAAACATAAAATAAAAGCTAAAAATACCAGCAGAGTAATACGTAAGTTACGACTCGCTCAAACCTCAAAACAAGTTTTACAGGATTAAATATAATGCGAAAAGATATAAAATTTTTCGAATCATAAGAGCATCAAAGGAAAACAGTTTGATATATATACACATATACTACAATGCTTCACATGCAATCATCGACACTCACGAGCCCCACATGTAACACAGATATATACTTCGACTTTGACGAGCCCCACATGCAACACATGTGTGATGCCCCATCCTCTGGACACGTCAGGACATACGTAACTATAAATAAGGAAAATATTCTAACCGATCATTCATAATTACATATTATAATTACTACATCATTAACGGTTCAAAATTTGTTCAAAATACTTAATGATTACAGTCATCCAGAAAATTCAACAAGAGTTACAATATGTCCGTGAAAAAATGAACAAAAAGTTCAAAAACCAAAAGATGTAAAACATACATGATTCAAAATGAAATAAAAGAAGATTGTTTGTGGGTATTTCACGTGACCCAAGCGTCGAGGCGTGATATATTGTCAATCTCAAACAATCGGGACGTAGATTTCGTCAATAATTAATATTCACCATATAATTAATACTGCTATCTAACTCACTGGGACTATAGACCCATAAAAGATCGCACCTTCTAATTAATCAAATCAACGAATATTCAATATACGCAAATAATAATTATTTTGGGATTAAGAACATAAATACTCATAATAATCTTGGAGTATGAATTAATTTATATAATCAGTATAAAATTAATTACCCTAATATGATCTTATTTAATACACACAAAATATATGCATGTGAAAATATTTTGAACAAATGCATATTCATTTATGAAATGTAACTAACACATAATTGCCTTTGACTGACTGTTTATAATTCGAACCTATAGATTTGAGCGCAACATGACGGTTGTAAAATTTTAGTTGTTGTGCAACGGAAAAGGTGGGGAGACCTGGTACCAGTTTGGATTTTGGAATATATATATATATATATATTCCTGCAGTCCTGCAGTGAAGTTATCAAACATAAAAGAGGGCTTTTTGGTAATTGGACAATAAGAACGAGAAAAAAGAAAGGGGAAAAGTTGGCTTTTGGGCTCTTAGTGGCGGCCAATGGCGACCGACCAAACCGCCCAAGTATGTGTGCTTTTACAAAGGTGACGACTGCTTTGTACCAAACAAAAAATAAAAAAAGTGACAGATTGTTGTCCTCAGCGATCAAGACATTCGCTCTTTTCTCATCCTTGTAATCTTAAGGCCCTGTTTGGTTACAGTTTTTATTTTTATTTTTTTTAAAAATAGATAAAATGTGTTTGTTAACAATTTTCAAAAAACTATTTTCTAAAAATTAAGTTGTAAAGGGACTTAAAAATAAATATTTTTGAAAACCATTTAAAACTGTTTTCATTTTTCTCTCTGACAACTCTTCTTTTTTTGTTTGGAAAGTTAGTCCCATATGCTTTGTTATTTTCTTAAATTCACATCAATCCAAGAATTTCATTTTTGATAATAAAAACCAGTGATATATAATAGGGTCATGATGGAATATCGTAGATTGACCACAATAATAGACTTAACATGGTCATTATTACTTAGCTTTAGTGTGATTTGTAAAATTAGAGTTAAGGTGAAGATTTTTGTTTCTATGTATTATATTATGTGAGAGCGTGATACGAATATTTGTGTCAAATTAAATGTCTCATCTTCTTCGTTTGCAAAATTAGGCCCAGATGTTTTATTATTTTGTCAACTGGTTTATCTGTCCAAGATTCTTTATAATAAACGTACCCCTAATAAATAAATAATTGGGTTAGGCTAGTTTGAGTATAGCAGAATTAGCATTGATATTGGTCACTGTTGGTGTAATTTCTAATATAATTATAGTTTAGCATTGATATTGGTCATTGTTAGTGTAATTTCTAATATAATTATAGTTTTATTTACATATAGTTGAGTTAGAGCGAAGTCATAAATTTACTAAGAATTTAATATTTATAGAGTTCACTATTTATATGGGAATTGCAATTCATTGAGTTGATCTATAAATAAAAATCTTCAGTGTTCTAATAGGTGTGTAGATAATGAATTAAAAGAGTAAAGATATAGAAAAAGGCAAAAAAAAATGTCAAGAAGCACAAAAGTAACCCTTGAGAAAATAAACAAAATAAGTTTCAAGATTCGAATTTTAAGTGTCAATATTTTTTTGGGTATTTTTATTCTCTTTTTTGGGTATTTTTATTCTCATAAATGTATACTCTACAAAACATAGTAGATAATCATTTTCATCCGTTGACATGTATGCCTAGTTTTGAAGAATCAAAACATTACTAACAATAATGTTGTACAGTTGGACTCAAAACCAAAAAGAAAAAGAAATAAGTCACACGCTTGACCTTATACTATCTAATTCAAAAGCCATAATTAAATTTTGAGCGGCATTAATTTAGATGAGCCAGTGATCGATAATTTAGTATGATTATCAAATTATCCAACAAATCGATTGTTCAAAGTTACTCCCCAATAATAACTGACATATTGCCAAGTACTTGGGGCTAGACAAAAATAAATGTAAAATTATAAATGAATAGAAATCACTTGCTACGGTCGTGTATTGAATACACATTCCTTAAGAGTAATTTCATGTCCCTTAGAGAATATATCTTCGTACAGCAAGATTAGGCGGGTTTATCTTCCAAGATTCATAGCTTATTGCTGTTAAATGTGCACTCACAATGAAAATGATGTGGGAATAGCTATTTCTTTGCTTGTATTCAAGTGGAACAGAAAATATAGAGATGACCAAAAGCAATGATTTTTTCGATGTTTTCAAACAAATGAAGACCTCCCAATTTATAGGGATGAGAACACATGCTCGAAAGGAATAATCGCGAATTTTATTACATAAATCAAGTCGTGTAAATGGCTGAAATTATGCAACGGATATATGATTGTTAGTTATTAGGTGCAGTAAATAAAAGAACTCGAATTATTTAATAGATAATCAAAGACAGATTATAAGGAGTGGTCAAATGGATAATAAATTAAGTCAAATCGGTTAGAAAAAGGATAACAGAAAGGAAGCAAAATGTGTGGCTGTCGTGCACACACGCAAGGCCCAACTAGAGGATTTGCATTCCCCCTGCACGCAAAAATCGCAACGCACACCTGGTTAACTAGTTTTTGGACCAGGTATGACAAATTTCTTGAGCCAAGCCTCGATCTCGTGCACACGAGACTTCCCCTTGAGACTAGCTACGTACATTAGCGCAATAAAGGAGTTCTATATATAAGAACAAGAAAGAAGTTGTTTCTAAACAATGTAAGACAAGGATCTTATTTGAAATAACACATTTGTTCCAACAATCTCACACATATTTCAAAGAAGAAAATAAGAAAAAAGAGGGGATTTCGAATATAAACTACAGATTGTGCATTGCTTCAATATTGCTGTCTTTTGAACGATTAACCAACATGTAGTGTTAACAAGACATGGTTTGTAAAATTCTGTGAAAAAAAACTTCTATGAACTTGTTTCTTTATACAAACCAGTTTACATGTTACTCACAATACAATCTCTTGCAAGAGCTGTTCAACACGGGTTGGCGCAAATGGTGTTAGAAATGTATACTAAAAATCATGATATTGGTTTTAGTATTTAATTTTATTTTTTAATAAAATTATTTTTTTCTTTTTATGAAAATTTTAATGAGCAATGCATGCATTTTATTATTTATTTAATATTGTGCATGTGTACATTTTATTCTACATAATATTTAAACTGGTATATTGAGTTCAGCTTACACATAAAAAATTAAATTAAAAATTCATGTAGAATACAAGGATTTGGTTCACAATCTTATATGAAATTAGACAAACTATCGGTACGTGTCACACCCTCGACTAGAGGCACGTGAACCTCACACTGATTAAATAATTCTCGACCAGAGACATGTGAACCTTTTTATATAATTCTACTTCCTGAATTTAGTTTATTTTCAATCTGGTTATCTTTCCGAGCTTGGTTAT
This sequence comes from Heliamphora exappendiculata, assembly GCA_034768845.1. Taxonomy (NCBI): domain Eukaryota; kingdom Viridiplantae; phylum Streptophyta; class Magnoliopsida; order Ericales; family Sarraceniaceae; genus Heliamphora; species Heliamphora exappendiculata. The sequence goes on from JAOTRH010418034.1 coordinate 5,615, forward strand.
TTGAACCCACCCAACCACACTAAACAATCTTGGAATCATTATCCTTCTTCCAATCCCATAACATAAATCACTAACTCATAAACTTATGACGGTGTTACCTATTCTTTTACCTACTTTTAAGAGAACTTAACTCCCCGATTACAAAATAAGCTAAGTATAAATCTTAAAAATTTTGGCAGAATTTTCTCTTTTTTTCGATCTATCCCAATTTTCTTGTAAATCTGCTAAACTCAACAATCACGTATATACTCAGGCACCGCCTGGATTTCAACCCACAATCACAGTAAAACTACTTAATGATTAATTTGTTTAACTCTGTACAAATGTATTCATTTCTAACTAAATGTCATAGTGTTCAACAACATTCTCCACTTCCTTAAACTTAAATCCTACAAATCATTTTTTTTTTTGAAATAAATTTTGATCATTTAATGTGAACATTCCTCACTAGATACAAATGCTCAAAGTTCATCCTCTAACTTTATTAGTTCATAGCTCAATCATAAAATAAGCTTCATTATACTGGTGCAAAATAAATGGTGAATATGAATCACATCTTTGAATCCTTTGCATTTTACAACAATGATTGCATGTCTCCAACATATAATGATAAGTTCAAGTTCTTCATTCGTCAAAACTCCGGAATGCCTTCATGTCTTTCTTTGGTTAAAACTTGAAAAGATGGGATATATACAATCTGAGCCGAAACTCGTAGGATAAAGACTAAAGAAAGTGTAATGCATAATTTGTGAAGTACGAATGGCATAGAATAATTGCAATTTCATTCAAATCATGTTTTATGATCTATTTTTATTCTTCATCTCTTTATACTTATTCACTAATTGTTTTTATAATTTGCACACCTCAATTTGTTGTAAAGCTTAAATAAAATACGGAGTCTTGTTAATTCCTCTGCTCCTTAAAGTTTTTCCTCTGCCCCTTAAAATTTGTGACCCTTCTTCTTAATGTATCTTTAGTCAGTCCCTCTTTTATATTAACTAGACTAATTATTCCTTTCTCATTACAATTTTTGAACTATTATTTTTATTTTATTTATCATTAGTTTTTTAAAATTTACTACCTCTTTCATTTAATTCGCTTAGTAATTCTTTCAATCTTATATTATCATTAACTCGCTTTAGTGTCATCTTCATCTACCAAATTTTCATTTCTACTCATTTCTTTTCTTTTTTCCTTTTCATTAGTTGCATTCTTCTCTTGTTATCTTTCTTTCCAATTCTCTTATTTGGTATTCACATTTTCATTCGTTCCATTAATTCCATTTTGAACCGACGTCGGGTGCATCTTATAGAAACCTCTTCCTATTCCCTCAACAAGCTACGCGAAGCCGTTGGGTAATAGATAGTTGTCACGCCACAAACTCTGGGCCACCTGAAACACCCTTAAACAACCAAACGTGATACCCAACCCGAGAATACACTCTCAGTTAAAACCATACACGCATTATATATAAACGCTAAACGACATATATTACAAAGCTCCAACGCTAAAATCTTACACTACACGGTTCCAACACCGAAAAAACATGTTACAACAAACATATAACGAAAAGAAAAAAGAAAAGACTATAACTCTTTCACTCCTAACTAGGAACCCCAAATCAGCGCGGGTAATTGGTACCTGAAAAATATTTTATTCCACAACGTTAGCCAAGCCTCAGCAGAAACTAGACAAGCATGTAATATAAACAAAACATGCTAGAAAATCAAATTGTAGTTTTAGACTCTCTTTCAAGCCTTCAAAACAGTTTTCACATGCAAGGAAAAGCGAGAATACAAACCATCATTAGACTCACTCACAGGAGCCCTGAAAAATAGTTTGAAAACGATTTTTAGATCGCGATACACACGACTCTTAAAATAATTTGAAAACTGGTCTATCCGTCCCATAATGCAATTCATGCAATCTATGCACCTCGGACTTTCACCGATACACTGAAGCTCTCGTCAATGCATCAGATGCTCTAGCCGAGGGACCGTAGCCCTAATAAATACCTCTTCAAGGACTTGCACCGAGAGTGCGTAGCCCTATCAAACGCTTCTCTACGGACTTTAACCGAATGGTCATAACACTAATGTAATCTTCTCGGACTTCAACCGAAGGGTCGTAACCCTAACGTAATCATCGTCAGCCAGAGCTAACATAACCATCTAATTCATTCCATTCACCTATGTATAACCTACTCAGGATTTAAATGCATAAAACCACGTACTATCACTGCGTATCACAAACCACGTCACTTGCTACACACGCGACTCACACAACATGCATCACATGCATCCGCTCCTTAGAGCCCATATACATGCCTATAAAACTCAAGGTGTTAAAGCATAAACCACATTACACATAACGCCATCGAAAGCCATGTAAATCACATTACATAATTCATGCATGAATAAACTACAGTTATAACATGCATAAGGTCGTTGTAAAAGCACATAGCCACATATCACAACCAAGCCTAGCTAGAAGGTCAACTAAAAATCCAAAAGCCTCACGGTTCACAACCCAAGACTCTTTCTAGAAAGGAACCACGAGCCCAAACACCCAACGCAAAACAAACACCCACATCTCACTAACTCATCATTCCCGAGGATAGAATCAACACAAACACACGAGACTACTACACGACCCCTGAAACCACGACACAACCAGCCGAACCCCAAAAGGAATCCACAGGTATTTGAATTGACTAATTCCCATAAATTAATTAATTGAATACCGAAAGACACCAATTGAAAATCGAAACCCAACCATCGAACCACCATCACAAACCCCAACACTTCAGTCGACTAGACCCAACCCCCAGTCGACTGAACAGCGCACTGAAAACCACAAAAATGCCTCACATACGGTTCAGGCGACTGAACCCATAGGTTCAGTCGTCGACTAAACTCACCCAGAAATCGTTTTTAAGCTAAGGGTTCAGCTCTCCAAACCTCGAATCGAAGCCTCCAAATCAATACCCGAGAACATCCACACACCAAGGTCTAACACTAAGATTTCAAAAGAAACTCCAAATACCCGATTCCATCCACGAAATTGACGAAAAATAGGTTTTAAACCCAAAAACCTAACTTGATTCAAACTCAGATCTGCAGCAATCTAACCGGTAGAAAGACACCCGATTACCCATAGTACCCTTATACAACATACATGTCTAGAATTCTATCTCGTTGAGTTCAAAACTTGACGCCTCGATCCACGTGCAAAACTGAGCTTCGCCGGAATCAAATTCTGACCGGCTGGTTGTGTAACCCACCGCGCCAAAACTAAGGATCCGCTGTTGGATCGTTGAAAACCAAGCCCCAAGGCCCCCCGAGAACTTAGAGAGAAGACATAGACAAAAACGAGAAACTTAAGAGTTAAGTTTTGAAAAATATCTTTTGAAAATATCTAACTCTATATATTTATAGGTCTTCAAAATATCTATTTTTTTTTTATTTTCAAAAATTGCGTCACAACGGCCCACGGCCCTAGGAACCTACCCCGCATGCATATCTAAGCCCGATCATGCATCAAAAGCATTAAAAACATGCTCAAAAGAAAACATATAACACGCGTCCAAAAAAAATACCGAAAAAAAAACGAGTCAGGGTCTCACAACTCTACCCCCCTTAAAAAAATTTCGCCTCCGAAATTCAACTCAATGTCACCATAAGCAAATTGGTACACGAGATGGTTAGCCAAATCATTCTTAGGATATAGTCAAACAAGGTCAGGCATCCTAAACCATGGCTAACTATCTCAAAGACTCGGGATCTACAATACTCCCGACCTCACAACCTCACCAACCACTGCCTCACCACAGCATACCATCTACAGAATCCATAACCAACCCCGAACAGATGCAATGATGAACTGGCCCAAAACCTGCAAACTCAAAAAATACCTTTTCTCGCTGAAGGAATATCAGCATCCTCCGGCACGACCAGTGCCCTCGAAGAACCGCGTGTTGTAAGAGAATACACTCGGGGCAACCCCACTCTGTCCTGTCCGCCAAAACTCGGCGCTGTCGGCTACCGCACCGAATGAACTGAAGCACCCCCACCTGTCGTCGCTCGGGAAGTCTGAACTGTTGGGTGCTGCTGTCAGTCCCGCACATACGAACCCTCTGGTGTGCCCACTGTACTCGACGCACTCTCCCTCTGGGCACAGTTCCTGCGAATATGTCTGTGCTGGCCACATCCATAGCAAATATGTTCCCTCCCCTATGACTGACTCCACGGACCCTGGGACTGCCTCGGCTGTGGGCACTCTGACACACGATGCCCTAGCTGCCTGCACTGATAACAAATTAACTCCATATGCTCTGGCCTCCCAGATGAAGCCATTGACGGTGCTGGTGCTGAAAACTGCTGTGGTAACCCAGATGGGTGAAAACTAGTACTAGAAGACCTCTGCCTCTTACTGGAACGCCCACCTGTCTGCGCCTCCGTGCCACTCTATGGTGTCCTGGCTTCCCTGGAAGCCCGAATCTCAATCATGGTGTTCTCCACCCTCGCTGTTGCCTCTACCAGCTTTGTGAACACCAGTAGTCCCAGCGCAACCACACGCACCCTGATCGCCGGCCTCAAACCCCGCTCAAACCTCATGGAATGCAGCTCATCTGTGCTCACCAACTCTGGTGCAAACCGGGACAGGCTCGTAAACATGGCCTCATACTGCATGATGTCCATGGCCCCCTAGGTAAGAGTATAGAACTCCTTCCTATACAAATCTCTACTCGAAGCTGGGAAGTATTTCTCCAGAAATACTCCTGTAAAGGCTGCCCAAGTAACTCCTGCAATAGTCCTGGCATATTTCCACCAAGCATGAGCAGCACCCCTCAACTGGAAGGTAGCAAAAGATACTCGCAACTCATCCTCCACAATCTGCAGTGTGTCAGGGATCCGTGTCACCAACTCCAGCAACTTCGACGCCACAATAAGATCAGGATCTCAAGAAAAAGTAGGCGGATCCATGCGCCTAAACTCCCACATCGCTATTGTAGCCCTCGCCTCAGGTACTCCCCCTCTCTCCCGACCGGTCTCACCTCTAACGGTCTCAACCAACTAGCCGATGGAACCCACCAGCGCATGCACCAACTCTACCATGTCAATAGGTCCTTGGGGAGCATTTGCATCCCCAGCGTCAGGGATAGGAACATCTCTTTGGCCAACAGCACGGCCACGGCCTCGACCACGGCCTCGCCGACATCGCGTCTATATGAAAAAGATAGAACGCGAGATGCAGCACATAGGCATCCTGACACATAATCACATAAGTTCATGTTAAATAACCGCACATACCGAGGAAAACCAATAAGAATGATACATCAATCTGGATAACCTACTCAGATTCCCTGCTAGAAATCACGTCAGCTAAACGCGTTTCTAACTTGGCCCCCAAGTTTGTTAATCCAAACGCGCAAAGGCAGGACGATCACTTCTAAGATTCAACCCCCATGCTCGCATATACACATTGTTCACATATCTAACATGCTGACACGATCATGTTATCAAAGTGTGTAAATACATACAGTCAAGCATACGCAATCAACCTCACACGGAATACACCCTCTTCCCACAACTCATATGTATTCGAACCTAGAGATCTGATACGAAGTTGTCATGCTCCAAACTCCGGGACACTTGAAACACCCTCAAACAACCAAACATGATACCCAACCTGAGAAAACACTCTCAGTTAAAACCATACACGCATTGTATATAAACGCCAAATGGCATATATTACAAGACTCCAACGCCAAAAGCTTACACTACACGGTTCTAACACCAGAAAAACATGTTACAACATACATGTAACAGAAAAAAAAAAAAAAGAAGACTATAACTCTTCCGCTCCCAACCAGCAACCCAAAATCAGCGCGCGTAATCGGTACCTGAAAAATATTTTATCCCACACCGTGAGCCAAGACTAGCAGAAACTAGACAAGTATGAAATATAAACAAAACATGTTAGGAACTCAAAATGCAGTTTTAGACTCTCTTTCAAGCCTTTAAAACAGTTTTCACATGCAAGGGAAAGCGATGCTACAAACCATCATTAGACATACTCACAGAGCCTTGAAAAACTGTTTAAAAACGATTTTTAGATCGCGATACACACGACTCTTAAAAGAATTTAAAAACTGGTCTATTCGTCCCATAATGTAATTCATGCAATCCATGTATCTTCTCGGACTTTCACCGATAGACCGTAGCCCTCGTCAACGCATCTTTACGGACTTTTACCGAGGGACCGTAGCCCTAATGAATACCTCTTTACGGACTTGCACCGAGGGACCATAACCCTATCAAACGCTTCTTTACGGACTTTAACCGAAGGGTCATAACCCAAACGTAATCTTCTCGGACTTCAATCGAAGGGTCGTAACCCTAACGTAATCACCGTCAGCCAGAGCTAACATAACAATCTAACTCATTCCATTCACCAATGCATAACCTACTTAGGATTTAAATGCATAAAACCACGTACTATCACTACGTATCACAAACCACATCACTTGCTACACACGCGACTCACACAACATGCATCACATGCATCCACTCCTTAAAGCCCATATACATGCCTATAAAACTCAAGGTCGTCAAGCATAAATCACATTACATATAACGCCATCGAAAGCTATGTAAATCATATTACATAATTCATGCATAAATAAACTACAGTTATAACATGAATAAGCACGTTGTAAAAGCACATAGCCACATATCACAACCAAACCTAGCCAAAAGACCAACTAAAAGCCCAAAAGCCTCACGATTCACAACCGAAGACTCTTTCCAGAAAGGAACCATGGGCCCAAACACCCAACGCATAACAAACACCCACATCTCACCAACTCATCATCCCCGAGGATGGCATCAACACAAACACACGAGGCTACTACACGACCCCCGAAACCACGACACAACCAACCGAACCCCAAAAGGAATCCACAAGTATTTGAATTGACTAATTCCCATAAATTAATCGATTGAATACCGTAGGACACCAATCGAAAACCAAAACCCAACCATTGAACCACCATCACAAACCCCAGCACTTCAGTTGATTGGACCCAACCCCCAGTCGACTGAACAACACACTAGAAACCACCAAAATACCTCACATACGGTTCAGTTGACTGAACCCATAGGTTCGGTCGACTGAACTCACCCAGAAATTGTTTTTAAGCTACAGGTTTAGCCCTCCAAATCTCAAATCGAAGCCTCCAAACTCCAAATCAACACCCGAGAACATCCAGATACCTAAGTCTAATACTAAGACCTCAAAAGAAACTCCCGATACCCGATTCCATCCATCAAATCGACGAAAAATAGGTTTTAAACCCAAAAATCTAACTTGATTCAAACTCAGATCTACAGCAATCTAACCGGTAAAAAGACACCCGATTACCCATAGTACCATTATACAACATACAGGTCTAGAATCATACCTCGATGAGTTCAAAACTCGACGCCTTGATCCACGTGCAAAATTGAATTTTGCCGAAATCAAATTCTGACCGGCTGGTTGCGTAGCCCACCGCGCCAAAAGTAAGGATCCGCTGTTGGATCATTAAAAATCGAGGCCCGGGCCCCCAAGAACTTAAAAGGAAGGCAGAGTGAAACACGAAAAACATAAGAGTTAAATTTTAAAAAATATCTTTTGAAAATATCAAATTCAAAATATTTATAGGTCTCCAAAATATTCTTTTTTTTTTAATTTTCAAAAATCGTGTCACAACGGCCCACAGCCCCGACAACCTACCCCACATGCATATCTAAACCCGATCATGCATCAAAAGTATTAAAAACATGTTTAAAAAAACACATAACTCACGTCCAAAAAAAAAGCCGAAAAAGAAAACGGGTCAGGGTCTCACAATAGCTCTATAACTCACCACAACAACCACCTTTTTCGATTTTCCTGAGGAACACCGACAGGTAGACAACCTATGCACACTTTTTCGGAGATGGAGATTAACCCGATGGGTAGGGCACCCTATTTGTGTAAGTTTTCGGTCTTTCACCGCGGAGCTAATCAAGCCCAACTTATGCATTCATTTCTAACTAAATGTCATAGTGTTCAACAACATTCACCACTTCCTTAAACTTGAATCCTACAAATCATTTTTTTTTTTTGAAATAAATTTTGGTCATTCAATGTGAACAATCCTCACTAGATACAAATGCCCAAAGTTCATCATCCAACTATATTAGTTCATAGCTCAATCATAAAATAAGCTTCATTATACTGGTGCAAAATAAATGGTGAATATGAATCACATCTTTAAATTCTTTGCATTTTACAACAACAATTACATGTCTCCAACATATAATAATAAGTCCGAGTTCTTCATTCGTCGAAACTTTGGAATGCCTTCATGCCTTTTTTTGGTTAAAACCTGAAAAGATGGGATATATACAACCTGAGCCGAATCTCATAGGATAAAAATTTAAAAAAGTGTAATGCAAGATTTGTGAAGTATGAGTGGTATGCTATAATTGCAATTTCATTAAAATCATGTTCATGATCTATTTTTATTCTTCATCTCTTCATACTAATTCACAAATTGTTTTCATAACTTGCACACCTCCATTTGTTGTAAGCTTAAATAAAATACGGAGTCTTGTTAATTCCTCTGCCCTTAAAGTTTGTGATGCTTCTTTTTAACGTATCTTTAGTTAGTCCATCTTTTATATTAACTAAACTTATTATTCCTTTCTCATTACAATCTTTGAACTATTATTTTTTTTATAAATTTATTACCTCCTTCATTTAATTCGTTTAGTAATTCTTTCAATCTTATATTATCATTAACTCGCTTCAGTGTCATGTTCATCTACCAAATTTTCATTACTACCCTTTTCTTTTCTTTTCTTTTTCCTTTTCATTAGTTGCATTCTTCTCTCGTTATCTTTCTTTCCAATTCTCTTATCTGTTATTCACATTTTCATTTCATTCCATTAATTTCATTTTGAACCGATGTCGGGTGCAGCTTATAGAAACCCCTCCTTATTCCTCCAACAAACTATGCGAAACAAATGGGTAATAGATAACTCTATAACTCACCACGACAACCACCTTTTTCGATTTTCCTAAGGAACACCGACGGGTAGGCAACCCATTCACACTTTTTCAAGAATTAACCCGATGGGTAGGGCACCCTACTTGTACAAATTTTTGGTCTTTCACCGCGGAGCTAGTTAAGCCCAACTTAATCACATCCACATCAATCATTCTCAGTTCAACATTTGATTAACCATAACAGCATTCATTAATCAACTGGGAGTACGTCTCCCCACAACAATTTTACCAACATATTCTCAAATCACTTTTTTTATCCATTATATTCATCTTACATTGCTCAGTTAAAATTTTAAGTTTCAAATCATACATTAAATCATCATTATTTGACTATCGACTCAATAAAACTCAAGGTTCATTGAATCATAAATCTCAAACATATTTTCATAATTTTCTTCTTTCATCAACATAAAATAATCTTATTCATATCTGGTGCGATTATTTTCTCTTTCACTAATACAATTTTAAATCATATTTCAGCATTAATCACAACTCACATACATCCGTATATGTATGACCGTCCATGTTTCTATTCCTCATTTTGATTTTCAGATTTATTTCAACAGATAAAGTCTCAAACGTACATTAACTTAACTCATTAATTTTAATTAAGTAATCGAGTAACATTACCAACATTTTTAATTATCCAAATCATGTCAATAGTTTAATTTACTGAATTCAAGATCTCACATTTCCTGACCTCAGCCTTATTATTATTGTTTTTTTTTGCATTCAATTTGATCACAACCTTTATGTCTTTGAATTCATACATTCATTTAATCGATCATTCTCATCTTCCAATGCTTATTATTTATAAAATCGAAAGGCTCAATTAACAATATTTAAGCCATCATAACACAAAGTTTTTATTTATTAAACACTCATCCCATCTCATATAATTAAATTCAAATTTTCAAAAGCAAGGGTTTAATAAATTTAACCGCAATCCACCTCATGCATAAGTTCTCCATTCACATTCTTTATCCTATTGCATTCTCTCACCTTTTGATACATCATTATAATCTCAATCGAGCTTTCACAAGTTTCTTTCTCATTACAAGATTTTCATATCCCATCATCTATTAAATTTGTCAACTTCAAACCTCCACATTATATAGCCCTAACGATACTTTGTTGTTCATGTTGATTACTTCATTCATAACATCTTTCCAACATATAGGTTCTTTGTACTTCTTTCTAGTGATTAGGTTCATTCCCTTGTTCAAAACCAATTTCTCATGTTGTTACAAAACCAAATTTAGTATCAAATTTACAATCCAAGCTATTAAGATTCAAATTTTATTAAATTAGGTTACATTTCAATACGTATAATAATCCTCGTAGTGTAGGTTAAACCTTAATTTACCATTTACTCCAATCCTTCGTCCAATCTTCGTGAAACTTAGTCACATTAACAACTTAGTTCCCTCCTTAACTATGAGCCCAATTACACCTTTGGTTAGTCTCATAAAACTTATACACAATGTTACAACATCTCACCATCATTCGATCCACCATACTATTACATATAGATTTGACACAACTCTAACTCGTGCTATTATTTAATATTTATTCATATTGTATCGTACTTCTAGGTCCAAACAATAATTCAAGTGCTTCAATTCCAACAATCTTACTAATTTTTGATAAAACAAAAACCAATAAACCAGATGTTAACTAGGCCTTTAACAAGCGCCCCAAGTTTCAAAATTAAACCATGAATCTAAACTCCTAATTCATAATTCAACAACTTGCGTTAAATTTTACAATACCATTCAAATCCTCCTTGCATTATGTCATATTCATGTTTCCCCCTCAATAAACTTAAACATTTCAACATCACTTTATAAGGTCTATACCCCATTAGACTCCAAATCTCGTCTACAAATCACAAACTCAACCATGCACTTACCAACCAACAACTTACATAGTTCAAACCTCCCACCCCAAACTCCTTGTTCCAAAGGTTAACTAGGCTTTTAGGAAATCATTTATACTTAAGCTAAATGATGGTTCTTAGTTCTCTAATCCATGAAAATTTTAATTACAGGACCATGTCTACACTTATATGTTCTAATCTCAAAACATCAGTCAAAATCATGAATTCAAACCCCACAATCCGTAAGCTAGTTTAAGTCTTGTTTAATTCTTCAAAGATTAAGTTAATGTCCAAACACATCAACATAAATCATCACAAAACTCTCAAATTAGTCTGAACCTTACCTCGTAGAAGCTAAAAACGCCAAAAGCCCCAAATTTTCGAAATCCTTAGGAATTTCCGCCAACTTGAATTCAGCCCCTCGGTGGTCCCTTGCGACGATTACATTGTGTGATATATAAATCCCAGTCGGCAGGAGCTAATTCCACGCAACAGACCTCCAATATTTTTGGGAAACAAAAGTTAATTTGACCTCCATGGTAATGAAGAAAATAGAAAACGTAGATGCAAGAAGAAGAGATACCCGGCGTCTCTCCCTGTTCCGGTTATCTAGAGTTGTGCTCTTCGTGAGGTTCCCACCAATGTTCGCAACCTCCAAGCTCAATTTTCGTCCAATACTCCCAACCCTAGTTTTTCGGTATTCTTCAAATCGGGCTCCCAGGAGATGCAACACGAAGCTCCAATGATATACGGGTTGATTCCTGCTCGTCGCCTTCTAATTTGGTGTATAAGGTGGTTGATTTTGGGTAAGAGACAGAAGTTTGAGAGCTCAAAGCTCTCTAATGGCCGAAAGAGAGGAGGAGAAACAGAGAAGAAAGAGAAAGGGAGGATGAGGCGTGCACTGGTTCGGGGGGCTCTTTGGGGCCTTTTAATTGGTTTTTTTTTTTTGCTTTTCTTCTTCATCATTCTATAAAATTCCCAACTAATACAAATAATAATAATAATAATACATATCTATATAGTATTCATTTAGTCTAAAAAGAATTACTTTAATTTATTTTTCAACTATACTATTAAAATTTTCTAATAGCATAAGAATTAATTGCAACTTAATGTCCCAGATTTCGAATCATGCTAACCACACGGTACATTATTTTTTTTCACTTTAATTACATTATTAAAAATGTACTTGGTTGCTACGGTACAACTATAACATGATATTTTAGTAAGTCTGCCTTGATTACAAAAAACGGTAATTATCTCGACAATTTTTTTGACTCATTATGGTAAAACACTTTGTGTGTATTAAATAGGACCAAGTTAAAATAATTAATTTTATACTGACTATATAAATTAGTTTACACCCCATGATTATTATGAGTGCTTATACTTTTAATTCTGAAATAATTATTATTCAGTATATTTAATATTTATTATTTTAATTCATTAAATTGTGCGATCTTTTATAGGTCTATAATCTCGGTGAGTTAAATAACGATATTAATTATATGGTGAATATTAATTATTGACAGAATCTACGTCCCGAAATATAGGGATTGATGATACCTCCTTAATGAAGCGGAACGTCTTAACAAAGTTTTTTGAAGAAACTGATTAAATATAATTTTTAGTAATTTAATTTTATCTGTAGGTATCTGTAATCTTAACGTGAGGAGAATAAATAAGTATTTAATAACAGAAGTTTGAATACTTCAGTTTTGATAATAAGATTAGGAGTGCAATTATAATTCTTTAGCGTAATGAATTATAATTTAAGTTTTTATGAAATTACATCTATGAGATAGAATTTCATAATTACATTAAGATCCCACATCTTATTTTGTGAGACTCAGTTCTGTTTTAATTTTGCGATGTTTTTCAGCATGTTAACTATTGTTTTAATCTTGTTGTAAAAGCATGTTTATATGTGTTTTTATGCATGTTCGAGTTTAAAAAAGTGTGCTGGGTTGGTTTCCGGGACCGTTGGCCATTGTGGTTCAAAAAAATAAAAAAATTTTGGTGAGCCTTATAAATATCAATTTTTGGTAGATATTTAAAAAAAAACCATAGCTTCCTAGCTAAGTTTCATTTCAAAACCTCTGCCTTCTCTCTAGTTTTTTGTGGGCCCGAGCTTGGGTTTTTGGCGATCAAATGGCGGATCCTCATTATCCTCGCTGAGAGCTTCGCATTCATTCGGACGGAATCTCATTTCGATAAAATTTATTTTTCATGGAGTTCGAGGCATTGAGTTTTTAACTCAACGAGGTAGAATCCTAGGCTCTCATGTCTTAAAGGGATGATACGTGAAATTGTATATGTTTTTACCGTTTAAAAATGCATGAAAAGTTAGTTTATGTTCTTAAAATGTATTTAGTTGCTTTTGGTTGGACGAAAAGGTTTTTAAAAAGTGCTTTTCAATTTCTTTCGAAGTTGTGGATTCGTGTATGTCTGTGCGTTTCAAAAAATGTAAGTTGGATTGGTTTGATTTGGACTTATGCATGGATCTGTGGAGATTTTCATCGCCTAGAGCTTTTCTCCAACATTCGGTCGACAGAGGTGGGTGGTTCTGTTGACTGAATGGCCCGAAAGAGGGTTCAGTTAACTGATGTTGGTGACTCAGTCGACTAACCTAGACACTGGAAAATTTTGTGGAATTCTAGTAGCTTTTCAGTCGATTGAATGGTGGTTTTCAGTCGACTAAATGGTGGTTTGGGGTGTTTTTCTATCTTTTTCTGTCAAGTTGGATGTGTTTAGGTCCGTGTTTTAAAAAAGGCGAGTTTTAGAAAAAGGTAGGGTTTTGTGTATATGAATGTGACGTTTGTGTAAACGTTTGTGTAAAAGATAGATGTTTGGAATGTGACGTTTGTGAATGTGTAAAAGATAGGATTTTTCTATCTTTTTCCAACATGTATGTGAATGTGACGTTTGTGTAAACGTCACATTCACAAACGTCTCACAAAGATGACGTTTATGTAAAAGATAGGGTTTTTCTATCTTTTTCCAACATGTATGTGAATGTGACGTTTGTGTAAATGTTTTGTGTAAACGTTTACACAAACGTCACATTCACCAACATTTTGTGTAAACGTTTGTGAAAATTGAAATTGTTGGATGTTTGGAGCTAACCCTTGGGGTTGAGTTTTGTGTTATTGATTGTTGGTCTCCAGGGTTGGTGGATGACGTTGTATGTGAATGTGACGTTTGTACATCACTATGTGCATACAAACTTTTGTTCATTCATGCATTAGTTGGGGCAAATATGTGGTCCTTCGGTGAAAGTCTATAAAGATACATAATGAGGGGCGGATATGTGGTCTTACGGTGAAAGCCCGTCAAGATGCATGTGTTGCATGTATTACGTGAATTGCATATATTTGTGTGTGAATCATCTTGAGTTGTGTAAAATCGTGAATGTTGGTGGGTTGTTTATGTGTTGATAACTGTTTAGCATTATGAAGTTTGTGTGAAAACTTGTGATTTAAAAAGTAAAACTGTGTTCGAGGCTTGTGTGAGTCAAGATTTTCATATCTTTTCGCATCTCGTTTGATCATGAAAATTCATTTTCGAGGCTCAGGAGAGTCATAACATTTATATTATTATGTTAGCATGTTTATCTTTTATTACATATTAGTTTGTTTTCTGATTAATTTTGGCTCACTGTGTGGGATTTGAAAATATTTTTTAGGTGCATATGATCACGCTGGTCGATCTGGAGAAGCTAGGTGGGGTGGAAGATCTGTAGTCTTCTTTTTATTTCTTTTGGATCATCTAATAATTTACATGTTTATGGTGTTGGAAATATGTATTATAAGCTTTGTGGTAGATATATTTAATGCATGTATGTCTTTTATCCTGAGAGGGAGATCCCAGATTTGGGTTGTTACAAATGGTATCAGAGTTCTGAGTTCAAATACCTAAGAGATGTTGGGAAGAGGGTGCATCACCTTGTCAGGTTGATTGCATGTGCTTGATTATATGTGTTTAGATGTTTTGATAATGCGAACCTGATAGCTTATTGAGCATAAGAATTTGGTGTATATGTGAGCATGGGGGTTGAATCTTAAGATTGATTAGTCTTGCCTTTGGGCATTTGGATTAACAAACTTGAAAGCCAAGTTAGAAATACGTTTGGCCGACATGTTTTCGAGTAAGTAATCTAAGTAGCTTATCCAAATTGATGTGTCACTCTTGTCGGTTCTCCTTGGTATGTGAGACGTGTTTGTATGATCATATATAGCTAACTGTTTGCATGATTATGTGGTTAATATTTATGTTAATGCGATGTGTTGCATCTTATGTTATGTTTTCCTTTCATATAGACGTGATGTCTACTCAGAGAGGACAAGGCCATGGTCCAGAACATAGTCCTAGTTCAAGCCAAGGGGATATACCAGTTCCTGATGCTGGGGAAGCAAATGCTCCCCAAGGACCGACAGATAAATTAGAGTTATTGCGTAAGATGGTAGGTTCCACCTGCCCACAAGCTGAGACTGCTAGGGAGAGAGAGAGAGTGCTCGAGCCGAGGGCGAAAGTTGCGTTGTGAGAGTTTTGGTATCTTGACCCTCCTACCTTCGCTGGGGATCCTGATCCCACGGTAGCTATAAAATGGTTGAAGCTTGTGACCCAGATTCTGGATACACTGCAGATAGTTGAGGAAGATCTGAGGTTCCTTTTGCCGCTTTTCAGCGGAGAGGTGATGCCTATGAGTGGTGAAAATTCGCAAGGAGTACTATGGAGGGCATGTGGGTAGCTTTTACGAGGGCATTTATGGAGAAATACTTTCTCGCTTCCTCTAGGGACCTCTTATATAGAGAGGAGTTCTATTCTCTCACTCAAGGGGTGATGAGTATTATGCAGTATGAAGCAAGATTTACTAGTTTGTCCTGCTTTGCACTGGAATTGGTGGTTACAGACAAGCTGCGTTCGAGGATGTTTAAAAGGGGTTTGAGGCCTGCGATTAGGGAGTGAGTGGCAGGATTGAGGCTGCATGTTTTTACGGAGTTGGTAGAGTCGGCAGCAATGATCGAGAACACTCTGAGTGAGACTCGTGGACTTATAAAAGTCAGGGCACAACATAGTGGAGCAGAGGCACATTTAGGTGAGCGCTCCAACAAGCAGCAGAGGTCCTTTGGCCATCGTTCTCATCCATCTGGATCACTATAGCAGTTTTCGGTACCAGCACCATCAGTGACTTTGTCCGGGAGGCCAAAGCAAAGGGAGTTGGTTTATTATTGGTGCAGGAAGCCTGGGCATCGTGTGACGAATTGCCCACAGTCGAGGCAATCCCAGGGTCCAATACCAACTCAGTCGCAGGGGAGGGAGCTGCCATTTTGTTTTGGGTGTGGCTAGCCAAGGCATATTCACAAGAATTGTCCTCAGGGAGGCAGTGTACCGAGCACGGCAGGTGCACCAGTTGTTTTGCCCGTGTAGGATCAACAAGTTTATTGGCAGTAGCAGGCAGTTCAAACTTCGCGGGTTACAGATGAGGGTACTTTGTCCAGTTAGTACGATAGCCGACAATCCTGGGTTTGGGTTGTTACATATTTACTACACAGGTCCCTACTGTAACCTATATATATGCTATTATAAAACCTGACGTCATAATTATTCATTATTTTTCAGCTAACTTGGTTGCTTTGGTTTTCACGTCTTTAAAACCTAAGTCAAGTTAACAAATGGTTTTGAATAACATAAAGAACGTAGCCCACACTATGATTGAGTTCTAGTATTCGAGAATACACCAGAAGGCTTATGTTACAGATTTGACTAGAAGTCAAAAATCGCGGTGGATTTTTGACTAAAAATTATTGCAGCAACCAAAATCAATCAAACTAGATTTCGGAAGGTGTAATCCTAAAACTAACTTTGGGAGTATTACCAGATTTTATTTTGATTGTTCGATCTTAAAAAAATTTAATCTACAGCCTGTTTTGTCATTTGCCCGTCTTTGATTATATATGATTGAGTCATGAATTTGGGCAGATTTGGATTGTGCTAACTTTATTTTGCAAACAATCTAATTCTGAACTTTTAATAGTCATTATGTTTGCATGTTTGATTGCATAAAATTTAATGATTATCAATTATTTAATCTTTTTCCCATGAAAGTTTTAATCGTGGTAGTTGATTGTGAACTCCTCAGAGGTATAGGATTAATGTAAAAAATTTATTTTTCGATTCCATGTTCTTGTTTTTTATTTCAATGTAATCGAAAGAATGAAATATGAAAAAGATTAATGAACAAGGCTAAAAGAACAGTAGCAGCGGTGGCAACAGCCTTGTGCGGCGTGGTTTCCACACCCACAACTCCAAGGCACATGATCGCATGTCAACAACCCGATAATAACTACTAAGACCAGATTAACTAGAGGAAAGCTTTTGTAAAACCCAATTTTAGAGTCAAAACCTCCCTTAAAGTAAACTTACGTTTAAATGATTTAAAAGAAAAGTTCATCCGATAAAAATATAATTCCCGAATTCAATTTTATAGAAAAAGAATCCTAGAACAGGCCCAGACAAAATATGCTTTCACTTAAATAAAAAAAAATCGAAGCTATTATCCCAATGGCAATTTAAAAAGATTATATTTAACTATTTTCCAAAAGGTAGTTGTTGGCCTAACTAGGTTTCAACCTGTTTTGATGATAACAAACTAAAGTTTCTAATTGTGCAAATTGGGTATGTTCACATGAATTCAATGTCACAAGCACAATTGAGAAAGCAAAATGGAAGCCATGAAACATGAAGATCATATTCAGACGGCTAAGATCGATGGAGAAAGAAAAAAATCAAGAAGACAAGAAAAAGACTTAAAGGCCTCGAAGAATTTCATCAAGTGTATTGAGTTTAGGACCTATGTAAGTTCACAAGCAATGGCTATATATGTGAAAGCTTATAGGAGGCCTTAGATGGACCATAAGTTTGCTAAACCTTCATGAAAATCATTTTACAAATCTATAAGGGGCCTTAAAATATCAAGAAAGTGACTAAAACATGTTTTAAACTCAAAAGTATGAAACTGTTAAAGTTCAGTCGACTGAGGTATCAATCCAGTTGACTAAAACTGGACTGCCAAACTAGAAATTGGATTTAAAGCAGTTCAGTCTACTGACCCTGTCACGTTCTAAACTCCAGGGTCACGCGAAAGCCCACCGAACACCGTTTATGAAAATAAGATTTGCAGTTAGAAAACCATCAACTCAAAAATATAACATTTGGATAAAAGATTTTCAAAGTTCAACTCTCATAAACAGTAAATATGCATTCTCATATATGAATAAGTACATCGCCTCAAGGCGTACAAAACTTGCCTTCTGAAACAGGCATCACATATAAACTGCATGTCACAAAAATAGAGAAAACTATAACAAGTCTTCCATCACCACTGCAACTAGGTCAACTCCGCATGTCCACCTGAAAAAGGTTTTAAAGCAAAATTCCACACCGTGAGTTGAAACCCAATAGAAATAGACAATATAAAGCTAAAAAACAGGTTATATAATCATAAGCACATAAGCTCAACCACATGAGCTAAAACGTTTTCCTCTCAAAAACCACATGTTTTCCATCATTGTAACTGTGCATATCATCCAGACAGATATTATGCCATAGTTAAGAGAAAGCAATAAAAACGCAGTATTCTCCACTCGGGTTACACAGCTGAGGAGAAAGAGACAAAATGTAATCCTATCTATCGACTCTGCAACACAGACAAAGGTAACAACTATAGGCTCCTGTCCATTACCCTAGTCACCACTTAAGGCTTGCTCGATAATGACAAGTTCTATACGGAGTCACGACAACGTAAGCAATGCCATTCACGGAGGCAACCGACTTAGTTTACGAGTTCACAACTCGAGGGCCCTAAGCACCCACCCACCACTTAGTTTACGAGTTCACAATCCGATGGCACTAAGCACCCACCAACCTCGTTTACAAAGATTAACCCGAAGGCACGTAGGGACCTACTCTGTGCACGTTTCCAAACATTCACCGTGGAGCAATGGAAGCCCAACTCAACAAACCCACTGGCACGGTACATCTAAGGAAAATATTTAAAAATCACCCGTAAAACAATTTATAGAGCACATGTATAAAATGAGATCTAATCCATTAACCGTGGAGATCAAACAAAACTTGTAAAAATATATTTTCATCAAAACGTTTTAGAAGTTGAGACTCCACCTCGCAAGTTAGCTCCAAACCTTCAATAAAACATATTTTTCGCAAAAACTGAACCTTTTTCCCAAAAGGAACCCAACCATTCACCCAAAGGGATCACCAAACCACCCAAACCACACACCCAACAATTCAGTTGACTGGGCCCAATCCACCAGTTGACTGGAAACACACTGGAAAGGAGAAAAAAACCAAACAGAAGAAATCCAAAAGGAATCCAGTTGACTGGGCACAAAACAGAAGGAATCCAGTTGACTGACCCTCCTGGTCCAGTCAACTGGGAAGCCCAAATCATGATCTAGTCGACTGATGACCACCAAAGTACAGTCAACTGGGCAATCTAGGAAAATGATTTTTTTGTTATCGTTTTGCCCTCTAATCCTCAAATCAAGCCTCCAAACATCCAAATAACACCCTTGGACACTCGCACGTTCAAACCTCACACCAAAACCTCGAAAGAAAACTCTCAGAACACACATTCAACCACAAAAACGATGGAAAACGATTTTTAAACCAAAAATCCGATTTAAACATAAATCACTATTCATGTATTCTTAAATGGTAGATATGCATAAGATTACACGTAACACCCTTTAGCAACTATACACTATAGGATCCTATCTCGATGAGTTAAAAACTCGATATCTCGATCCACGTGCAAAACCAAGCTTCGTCGGAATAAAATTTTGTTCAGATGGATGCGTAGACCACGATGCCAAGAACAAGGATCGGCTGTTGAATCGTCAAAAATCAAGCCCCAGGCCCCCGAGAAGTTAGAGAGAAAGTAGAGAGAAAAGGGAGAAAACTTAGGAAGTAAGTTTTAAAAGTATCTTTTTGAAAATATCTAACTCCAGATATTTATAGGCCTTCAAAATATTTTTTTTTTTTTAATTTTTGAAATTTGCACCATAACTCCCAACAACCCCGGAACCAACCCAGCATGGATAATTGAACTTAAACATGCATCAAAACATATATAAATACGAATGAACATGTCGAATATATATATAACTCAAAAAGAAACAGAACATGGTCTCATAACTCTCCCCCCTTTAAGGAATTTTGCCCCCGAAATTCGCTACAAGGTCACGAGGTAAAAAGCTCTGGGTATCTAACACGCATCCCAGACTCAAGCTCCCACGTCGCTTCTTTAACCCCATGATGAAGCCATGGGACTTTGACATAAGCAATTATTCTGCCCCTCAACACTTGCTCCTTCTTGTCTAGAATCTTCACTTGACGCTCCTCATAAGTAACATCCTCGTCAACCCGCAACTCGGCCCAATCTAAGACATGTGAAGGATCAGGCTCGTACCTCCAAAGCATAGAAACATGGAACATGTTATGCACAGATGCTAACTGAGGTGGCAAGGCCAAACAATAAGCGACCTCTCCAACCCTGTCAAGAATCTCAAAAGGCCCAATGAAATGCGGTGATAACTTTCCACTATAACCAAACCTCATCAAACCTCTACGTGGCGAGACCTTCAAAAATACATGATCTCCCACTCAAACTCTAAAGGCCTTCTCCTTCAATTTGCGTAACTCTTCTGGCGGCTCCGCGCTGTAAAAAGGCGTTGGTGAATCACTGCAATCTTCTCCATCGTCTCCCGAACCATGTCGGGTCCCAAGACTGTGGTCTCTCCCACATCTGTCCAATATACTGGTGACCTACACGGTCTACCATACAAAGCTTCATACGGTGCCATCCCAATACTGGACTGATACCTGTTGTTATATGCAAACTCTGCCAAAGATAGGTGATCCTCCCAAGAAAATATGAAATAGAGGACACATACCCTCAACATATCCATCAGAATCTGTATAGTCCTCTCAGACTAACCATCCATCTTAGGGTGAAAAGCTGTACTAAACATCAAATTCATCCCGAAAGCCTCCTGAAGACTATGCTAAAAGCGCGAGGTGAATTGCGGTGAAAGTGTGCAGACTTCGTCAACCTATAAACCACAACCCATACAGCGTTGTGTCCCCTAGGTGATCGAGGAAGTCCCGACACAAAGTCCATCGTGACGTTCTCCCACTTCTACTCTGATATCGGCAATGGTTGTAACAATCCTGCTGGTCTCTGGTGTTCTGCCTTCATCTTCTGACAAGTAAGGCACCGAGAAACAAACTGGATCACATCTCTCTTCATTCCCATCCATCATGATACATCTTCGTGCCTCCTGGATGCACAGCAAGGCGAGAATGATGACACTCATGTAATATATCTCTGCACGACATGACTTTGGCATAAACAACCTCCATACCAATCTTAGACTCTGGTTTGAACCCATAACCCATCCTACTGTATCCTCACCACTAGCAACAAGATCTCGTATCATCTAAGCTTCCTGATCCGTCTGCTAAACCTTTAGCACTCGTGAAATCAATGTAGGTCACAAAACTACTAAGAACAAAGTGGTACCTGTCGCTATCTCTCCGAGACACAGATCAAACTCCCTGATCTCTCCAAGCATGTGCCACTCGCGTATAGCCACAGAAGCTAACAATCCATAAGACCTCCTACTGAGCGCATCAGCAACAACATTGGCCTTCCCTGGATGATACTACAAGTCAAAATCATAATCCTCCAACAACTCCATCCATCGTCGTTGGCGCAAGTTTAGGTCCTTCTGCGAAAATAAGTATTTTAAACTCTTGTAATCGGAGAAAACCTCGAAGTGCTCACCATGAAGATAGTGACGCCATGTCTTTAAGGCAAAGACCACGACTGCCAACCCCAGATCATGTGTCAGGTAGTTCTTTTCGTGCGTCTTCAACTACCGAGAACCATAGGCTACAACCTTACCTCCCTGCATAAGAACACAGCCTAATCCGTCATGTGATGCATCACAGTACACTGTATACCCTAACCTCACTCTGGGATAATCAACACTGGCGCGTTAGTCAACCTCGTCTTCAGCTCCTAGAATGCCGACTCACAGGACTCACTCCAAATGAACACAACTCCCTTCCGCGTCAGACACGTCATCGGCGCAGCAAGTCTCGTAAAATCCTTCACGAACCGCCGATAATAACCTGCTAAACCCAGAAAACTGCAGATCTCGAAGACGTTCTTTGGTCGCTCCCAACTCGTCACATCATTTGTCTTTGATGAATCCACTGCCACTCCGTCTATCGACACTATGTGCCCGAGAAGCCTTACCTCAGACATCTAGAACTCACACTTCTCGAACTTCACATACAAGCGATGCTCTCCCAATGTCTGTAGAACAATACGCAGGTGGTCCTCGTGCGCCTCTCTAGTGGGTGAGTAGATGAGAATATTATCCACAAACACCACCACAAAACTGTCAAGATGAGGATGGAAGATTTGGTTCATCAAACCCATAAACGTAGCAGGAGTGTTCGTCAGACCGAACGGCATGACCAAAAACTCATAGTAACCATAGCGAGTCCAGAAGGCGGTCTTCGCTACGTCCTCGTCCCTAATCCTCAACTGGTGGTATCTTCATCTCAAGTCAATCTTGGAAAAACAGTTCAACCCCTTCAACTAATCAAATAAATCATCTATGCTGGGCATAGGATACTTGTTCTTTACTATCACCTCATCCAGCTTCCGATAGTCGATACACAATCTCAAGGGTCTGTCCTTCTTTTTAGCAAAAAGAGCAGGAGCTCCCCACGGTGAAGTACTTGGGCGCACAAAGCCCCTATCAAGTAACTCCTATAGTTGTACCTTGAGTTCACGCAACTCAGTGGGTACAAAATGGTAAGACGACATGGATATGGGAGCAGCTCTTGGAATCAACTCAATAGAGAACTCTACCTCCCGATTCGGCAGCAACTCAAATAGATCATCAGGAAAGACATCTGGATAGTCGCAAACCACCAGAGGTAACTCTCCTCGAACCCCAACTCTCTCATCCAACATGAGAGCTGCAAAGAGGGAACCCAAGTTGCTCTAGTTCCGCACAGGACTGGGGATAGACACGAAGCCCTCATCATGGTCACCCACAAAGCAAAAGCAATCTCCGATCAGTGTACAAATCGTTACCCTTTGTTGATCGCAATTGATAAAGGCACGATAGGTGGTCAGCTAATCCATCCCTAGGATGACATCAAACGTGGTCATCTCTAGAATGATAAACTCAAACTCTAAACAACGACCGATGACCTTCAACACGCAGGATCTACAAATAAGGCTCAACATCACACTCCCACTGATTGGGGTCTCTACACTCAAAACACTACTCAACAAGTCTGGTTTCAAACCCAAAGTAGATACAAAAGCAGATGATATAAATGAATGTGATGCTCCCGTGTTGATAAGAATACTGACCCATGATCTATAGACTAGAAGAATATCTCTGATCATGGAGGTGGTAGCAGCAGCATCGGGCACGACCGGTGCTCTGAATGAACTGGGATCTGCAAGAACATATGCTCTAGCCCGTTCACTGTGGCCCTGGACTGTCGACTGTCTGCCCGACTGTATCGAGGCACCCCCTTCTACATATCTGGATAGCTGACGTCCCTGGGTGGATGGAGTAACAGAAGCTCCAGCTGTACTGCACATACTCCCTCCTCTAGGACAGTCTATACAGATGTGCCCAAACTAGCCGCACTCAAAACATACCACTGGCCCCCTCCCCTGAGCCTGCGACTGCGACTTTGACTGTGTCTAAACTGGCACTGGACTATGGCACTCTACCGCGCGATGCTCTGGCCGTCTGCATCTAAAACAAACAAGCTCTCTCCACTCTGACCTTCCTGTTGAAGCTTTGGGAGGCATGGATGCAGAAGACTGTGGCAAATACGACCCCACCGGATGAGAACTCTGACTAGATGCCCATCCACGCTTATCCCTGCATCCCTAAAATTGTGCACGTCCCCCATCGTGCGGACCCTTACTGTCTATGTCTTTACGCGTCTCGTTCAGAGTGTCTTCCACCTTCATGGCGGTCTCCACCAACTCTGTAAAGACCTACATCTTGAATACCGCCACTCTGTCTCTGATGACAGGTCTCAAACCCTTCTCGGACCTCTTTGCAAGGAACTCATCAGTGGGCACAATCTCCTATGCAAATCAGGATAGGCTAGTAAACTCAGCCTCATACTCAATCACTGTCATCGTCCCCTACGTTAGAAAAAGAAAGTTGTCACGCCCCAAAATTCGGGGTCACGTGAAAATCAACCAAACATCCATTTTATAAGAAAATATAGATTTTCATACATCAAAATTCGCCTGTTGAAACCAATGGAACACCCAACAAAGTGTATCTCTCATAAATAAAAGACAACAGTTCAACATGCGTACAATATATCGCCTTATGGCGTATAAACTTTCCTTCAGGAATAGGCATACTAAAAAGAAGAAAAACTATAAAAGTCTTCCGCCACCACGGGCACCACCAAGCTACTCCTCATCCACATCATCACCTGAAAATAGTTTTACAGAATATTCCCACCAGAGAGCCGAAGCCCAATAGAAACAGATAATAAGCTGTAAAGAAGGAATATGCAATCATATGGTGGGAGCGAACTCAACCACAAACCAAAATAGGTTTTTCCATCAAAAACCCTCAAGTTTTCCTAACAGACTACACAAGTCTCCCAAAATAGTTTTATTTCATAAAATCAATGTTTTCATCCTTCAAACCTGGCATTACAACAAATTCAAATAATTAACCACAGTTAAGGAAAAACAGTAATCAAACATCATTTCCCTCGCGGAATGTACCATCGCGGAAAAGAAGAGTATGATCCTATGTACCGACTCCATTATAAGGGGATAGAGGTAACAACTATAAACTCTTGTCCAGTATCTAATCCCCATACATCATGGGACCGGTTAGATACACACAAGTTCTATATAGAGCACCACGACGAACCACTCAATTTACGGGTATGACCCCGAGGGAGTTGAGCACCCATCCATCTCAATTTACGGTGACTAACCCAAATAACCTGAGTACCTACGCTGCGCACGTTTCCTGACTTACACCGATTGCAACTCGTGCCAAATACACGTCATCCCAGTACATCGAGATAATCTTCTAAAAACATTTCTCAAATTGGTACAATATACATGTAGATAGATCCATCCATCACAAAGAGATCAAAACAAACATTTTCAACATATTTTCCCCAAAGCAGTTATACAATACTTGTATAAGCAAGAGATCCAATCCATGAATTCATGGAGATCAAACCAAAACATGCAAAGACATAGTTTCATGCAAACGTTTTAGAAAGTGAGCCTCAACCCCAAGGGTTAGCTCCAAACCTCCAATAAACACGTTTTTCCCAAAAGTTTTCGTAAAAACCTCCTTTGTAATCCATCCTTTGCCCAAACAAACCACCCGAACCATCAAAACCAACACCAACAGCCCACACAGGGCCCCAGTCGACTGGCCCAAGTCCCCAGTCGACTGAAAATCTCACTGGAAAAGGAGAACCAAAATAGAAAGAATTTCAGTCGACTAACCCTCCAGGTTCAGTCGACTGAACCCACCAAACGATGATCCAGTCAACTGAACTCATGAGTTCAGTCGACTAAACTCACCCAGAAAATGTTTTTGGGTTACGAGATCACTGGTTTTTGCCTCTAAAACTCAAACCAAACCTCCAAACACTCATTAAACACTCTCAAACATCAACACACCCAAGCCTCGCACTACAGCCTCGAAAGGAAACCCTCAAAATGCCCTTCCATCCACCGAAAATGCCGAAGAACAGTTTTAAATAAAAAACCAGATCTAAAACATAGAATCACATTTCATGCATTTTTAAATGGTGAAACAGTACAAGATTACATATAGCACCCTTATACAGCAGTAGAATTTGAGATCCTACCTCGCTGAGTTAAAAACCTGACGCCTCAATCCACGTGCAAATCCGAGCTTCTCCGAAATCAAATTTCGTCTGGATGGATGCATAGACAACGATGCCAAAATCAAGGATCCGCTGTTGGATTGTTGAAAATAGAGCCCCGGGCCCCTGAGAAGTTAGAGAGAAGGTAGAGAGAATTTGGAGGAAACTTAAGAGTTAAGTTTTGAAAATATCTTTTAAAAATATCTAACTCCAGATATTTATAGACCTACAAAATGTATATTTTTTTGAATTTTTAAAATTCGCACAGAAACTCTTTACAACCCCAGGAAGCAACCCCGCATGCTTAGATAAACCAAAATAGGCATCGAAACACATATATGCATATTAAAGCAAAAATGCTAAAGCATGACTGAAAACACGTAATATGCATACAAATCAAAAAGAAACGGTACAGGGTCTCACAACTCTCCCCCCTTAAGAAATTTTGCCCCCGAAATTCACTACCAGGTCACGAGGTGAACAATTCAGGGTATCTCCCATGAACCCCAGACTCAAGCTCCCAAGTCGCTTCCTCAACTCTATGATGAAGCCATTGAACCTTGACAAAGGCAATCGTTCTCCCCCGCAACACCTGTTCTTTCGTATCTAGAATCTACATAGGACGCTCCTCATATGTCACATCCTCGTCAACTCGCAACTCAGTCCAATCTAGTACATGAGACAGATCTGGCTCGTACCTCCAACGCATAGAAACATGAAAGACGTTATGCACATATGCTAACTGAGGTGGCAAAGCCAGACGGTATGCTACCACCCCAATCCTTTTCAGGATCTCAAACGGTCCAATAAAACGTGGTGATAGCTTCCCGTGATGACTAAACCTCATCAACCCCTGCGTAGCGAGACCTTAAAAAACACGTGATCCCCCACTGCAAACTCTAACGGTCTCCTCCTCCGATCTGCATAACTTTTTTGGCGACTCTGAGCTGTCACCAGACACTGACGAATCACTGTAATTAGTTATGTCTTTTTTCGTACCAAGTCGGGTCCCAAAATAGCGGTCTCTCCCACCTATATCCAGCAAACATGCGATCTACACGGCCTACCATACAGAGCCTCATATGGTGCCATTCCAATACTAAACTTATAGCTATTGTTGTATGCAAAGTTTTCCAGTGATAAATGATCCTCCCAAGAACCCCAAAAATCCAGCACACAGGCTCTCAGCATGTCCTCTAAAAGCTGAATGGTCATCTCAGACTGACCGTCGGTCTGAGGATGAAAAGCTATACTAAAAGTTAAGCTCGTCCCCAAAGTCACCTGAAGACTATGCCAAAAGCGCGATGTAAAGCGCGAGTCTCGATCAGAAACAATAGTCACCGGTACTCTGTGTAGTCGAATTATATCCCGAATGTACAATCTCCTCAATCTGTCCACTGAGTCTCTCACTAGTACGGGAAGAAAATGTGCTGACTTCGTCAGCCTATCCACTACAACCCAAACTGCATCATGTTCCCTCGACGAGCGTGGAAGTCCTAATACAAAATTCATAGTGACATTCTCCCACTTCCACTCAGATACAGGCAACGGCTATAATAATCCTGCTGGCCTCTTGTGCTCCACCTTCACTTGTTGATAAGTAAAGCAACGAGAGACAAATCGGATCACATCCCTCTTCATTCCCATCCACCAGAACTGACGGCGTAGATCAGGATACATCTTCATGCCTCCAAGATGCACTACAAGATGTGAGTGATGAAACTTATGTAGCACCTCAGCACGGCACGACTCCGGCATAAACAATCGCCCTAACAACCTCAAACTCTGATATGAACTCTTCGCCCATCCTATTGTATCTGTCCCACTGGCAATGCGGTCCTGTATCATTTGAGCCTCCTGATTGGTCCTCTAGGCCTCCAACACACGTGCAACTAAAGCGGGCTGAGAAACAACTACATATAAGGTCGCACCTCCCACTGTCTCCCCGAGACATAGATCAAACTCTCCAACAACTCCGAGCATGTCCCATTCCCATATAGCCACAGAAGCTAACAAGCCATGAGATCTCCTGCTGAGCACATCAGCTATGACATTTGCCTTCCCCGGCTGGTACTACAAATCAAAGTCGTAGTCTTCTAACAGCTCCATCCACCGCCGTTAGCAAAGATTCAGGTCTTTATGTGAAAATAAGTATTTCAAGCTCTTATGATAAGAGAAAACCTCAAAATTCTCACTATATAGATAGTGCCGCCATGTCTTCAAAGCGAAAACCACGGCTTCCAATTCCAGATAATGTGTCGGGTAATTCCTCTCATGTGTCTTCAACTGTCGGGATCCATAAGCTACAACTTTGCCTTCCTGCATCAAAATACAACCCAAATCCTCATGTGAAGCATCGCAGTACACGGTGTAACCCAAACCTCGCTCAGGAATAATCAGCACGGGTGCACTAGTTAATCTCCTCTTCAGCTCCTGGAAAGCTGACTCACAGGGCTCGCTCCATACAAACGTGACTCCCTTTCGCGTCAAACGTATCATCGGTGCTGCAAGCCTAGAGGAGTCCTTCACAAACCGCTTATAATAACCTGCCAGACCGAGAAAATTGTGTATCTCAAAAACATTCTTCGATCGCTGCCAATCCGTCACTGCATTGGTCTTCGTCGAGTCCACTGATACCCCATCCTTCGACACCACGTGTCTAAGGAATCTCACCTCCGTCATCCAAAACTCGCACTTCTCGAACTTCGCATATAAGTGATGTTCTCTCAAAAGCTGCAAAACAACATGCAGATGCTCCTCATGCATCTCCCTCGTGGGTGAATAATCAAGAATGTCATCCACGAACACAACCGCAAAATTGTCTAGATAAGGGTGGAAAATATGATTCATCAGACCCATAAATGTAGCAGGGGTGTTCGTCAAACCGAACGGCATAACTAGAAACTCGTAGTGACCATAGCGAGTCCGAAAAGTAGTCTTCGCTATGTCCTCGTCCCTAA
>JAOTRH010418143.1:0-34570 GCA_034768845.1 Heliamphora exappendiculata
AAATCTTAGCTATATAGGTAGAAGCAATGAACCAAACAAAATCCCTTGCCTAGCCAAAAGCATGTTCTATAAAATGGCAACATATATACAACATCTTGGAGTTGTGAACAGTGAATGATGCTCTATATATTTAGCCAACACGCCTTAGTTAGAGAGCCTGTTAGATATGGTATTAAATAGTTAACGCTTATCACATAAATATATATTAAGTACAAAACATAAAATGAATACTTTTCTTCTTTTAATTGGACCATATTGTTACAACCATAATTTGCATTTGCATGCTTTGAATTGCTCATTAAAAGTGTGCTTGGAAAATCTTAGCTATATAGGTAGAAGCAATGAACCAAACAAAATCCCTTGCCTAGCCAAAAGCATGTTCTATAAAATGGTAATATATATACAACATCTTGAAGTTGTGAACAGTGAAGAATGCTCTATATATTTAGCCAACACGCTTTAGTTAGAGAGCGTGTTGGATATGGTCTTAAATAGTTAACACTTATCACATAAATATATATATTAAGTACAAAACATAAAATGAATGCCTTTCTTCTTTTAATTGGACCACATTGTTACAACTATAATTTGCATTTGCATGCTTTGAATCACTCATTAGAAGTGTGCTTGGAAAATCTTAGCTATATAGGTAGAAGCAATGAACCAAACAAAATTCATTGCCTAGCCCTTTTGAGTGAGTTGCCACAGTATTTACTCGAATAACTAAATAAATTGTGTACCGAAAATCATATGTGCCACATATGAGAATCGATTAAAATGGACAAGGGATATTTTGATTTTTATGTGATTCAATCCAAAAGTGTCATAATTAACAGAGCTAGCTTGCCGATACAAAGGAATTTTTTATTGATTGCACGAGCTGGGCAACAAACAAGAAAACGCCCCCTCCCAGTAAGTTTTGTCTAACTCATAAATATCCTCGTACATCAACTGTATCACAATCATTAAGCATTTCCATAAATTATTCATAGCCTTCTAGTAGAAAATAGTAATATCTAATTCCCAGTAAAACCTTTTCTTAGCATGGATATATTTATCCATCCACTACATTTTCACTGGATTTCTTCAAATTATTCACCGCTTCTCTTAACTAACATTTGAATTACCATGGTTCTCATGGGTCTTGGCTTTGTATTAGTCACAATATTAATTTCAAAAAATAAATTAATTATTTTTTTATTTTATTTTATTTCTACTTATAATATATTATATGTACTGTTCCACCTAATTTCTACATCATATTATAATTTTTAAAATTTTATATTTTTTTCATGACATATTTTTCTATAAATATCAATTTCTTTTGCACTACTATTTATACATTTTACGGCTAGCCTAAATCGTTCAATAGATTCATTATAATATTTATGCTTTTCTTACCAACATGAAATAAAGAATCAGATAATAAAAGTTCTAGATTACGTTTAAGATAGTTAACAAATTTTTTATTATAAGAAGTATTATTTAAAGTAATAGAAAATATTTTTTGACCAATATTCTACGAACATATTTCTTGTCTAATATTTATACCTAAAGTATGACCGGTGTAGAAAAAATTTATAGATTTAAATAAAAAAAAATTTTTATATTAATTTCAATCATTATTTATAAAACGTACAGTAATACATTGATATTATATAGTATTTCTAGTTGTCCATAAATCAGAATTTAAACAAATTTTATCTTTTATACTTTAAAATAAATCTTCTAACTCGGTTTTAACTTGTTCAAATCTTTGCAAAACTTTATTTCTAGAAATATTTTTAAAAAAACGTTAAAATTGAAGCAAAAATGCCCCATGTACCATATATTCAAATTCAGGTTTTTTACTCATTGAAAAATGATATTTTTTTTCTACTATATAATTAACAACATAATTTTGTGAGCCTATAGGATCATAAGAAAAATTAGTAATATTGCCAATTAAACTCTTACCTATTTGCATTTGTGTATTAAGATTAAGAGATGTATTTTTTTAAGTGAATATCCGAATGTCTTCGTAATTGACTAGTGTCACCCGATGTGTTACCCAAAAAAAATTTATTATAAATTTTATATTTTGCTTTAATAGTTACGGTGCCAACATAATTTTTTCAAATTTTTTTTCAAAAAATTTCCACACGTTTGAAAACCTTTCCCTAGATGTAGCTACAAATACAGATGCAGATGATGATGAATCAATTGGCGGATTAGGAGAAGTAGGGTGAGTGGGGTTATAACCACTTGGTGAAAATGTAAAAATATTTTCTTCTTCATCAATAAAAAATATATTTGGATTCATAAATAAAGTAAAAAATTATAATTTTTAAAATCAAAATAAAATTAAAATGAAGTTACGAAAAAAGTACAAAGTTAATATTTTTTAAATAATAACAGGTACACTTTTTTTATAAAAAAAAATTAGAATTAAAAAAAATATGCCAAAATAAGCTAAATACTGTAAAATAAAATGAAAAAAATAAATCAACCCGAATTAAAAAATTCCGATCTTTAATCTTGATCTCGATTGATAAAGAACTTTTGATCTTGGTTTTGATTCTTGATATTTACTCATTGACTCACCAACATTTGCATTTTTCACCGAATAATCGAATATTACCGAACAACTGAATTCAGATATCACCGATTAATTAGAAAGTAGAGAGTATAGAGTATAGAGTTTTTTGTGTGATTTTTTTCAAATGGGGAGTGCCCCTATTTATAGAAAATAATTTTTGATTTAAAAAGAAAATTAGTCGTTGGGCCGAGTACAGGCCAGGTCGACCCCAGCGGTTCTTCAATCCCAACCCTTCATTTCAAATCAAAATGATTGTGGCATTGGTGGTTCAATAAGTGACCGTTGGCGTCAGGCTCCAAGCTCGGGCCAGGCCAGGCCCAACAGCTCTTCAATCTCCGCCCTTCATTTTAAAAACCTTCGATTGTGGCCATTCGTTTCAAAAAATTTAGACCGCTGGGCTCGGGCATGTTAGGGTTGTATAATAAGAAAACATGATTTTAGTTTTAATATATAATTTTATTTTTTAATAAAATTAAATTTTTTATTTTATGAGAATCTTAATGAGCAATATATGCATTTTATTATTTATTTGATGTCGTGCATAGATATTTTTTAATCTACATAGTATTTAATTTGGTGTGTAGATTTTGGCTTGCATACAAAAGATTATATTAAAAGTTCTTGTGAAATATAAGTTTTTAGTTCACAGTTTATATTGAATTGGACAGACTATTGATACGACTATAGTACAGAGTTTTAGTAAATCTGTCTTGATTACAGGAAACAGATAATAACGTCGTCTATTATTCTGACTCGCTGTACTAGTACATTTTGTGTGTATTGAACAAAATCACGTTGGGGTAATTAATTTTATACTGATTATATGAATTAATTCACACTCCAAAGTTATTATGAATACTTATACTCTTAATTTCAAAATAATTAATTATTTACGTATATTTAATATTCGTTATTTTGATTCATTAAAGAGTGCAATCTTTTATAAGTTTATAATTCCGATGAGTTGGATAACAATATTGATTACATGGTGAATATTATTTATTAACCGAATTCATGTCCCGAAAGATCGGGATTAATGATACCTCTTAAAAAAACTTATAAGTTTTGACCGAGTCAAACCCTGTAGGTGAATTTAATTATTCGGCAGTCAAATAAATTAAGTAGAAGGTCTTAAAAAATTTATTTAAGAAGCCGATTAAATATAATTGTCAGTAATTTAATTTAATCGGCGGGTATCGAAAATTTTAACGTGGGAAGAATAAAAAAGTATTTAGTAATAGGAGCTCGAATATTCGATTTTGAGAATATGGCTGGGAGTACAACTATAATTTTTTAGTAAAATAAATTATAATTAATGCTTTTATGAAATTGCTTCTAGATTGAGATAAGTTTTCATAATTACATTGGGAGCCCAAGTCATATTTACTCCACAAGTCTCTACTGTAGCCTATTTATATACTGTTATAAAACATGACGCCATAATTCAAATTATAGAGTCAGTGATTAAGTGGCTAGGGTTTACATGTTCCTTGAAAATTCTAAACCTAATCAAGAAAGTTTTGAAGAATACGATAGATCAAAGCTTACACTTTGTTCGTGTTTGGTATTTAGGAATACAACATAAGATTTGTGTTGAAGATTTGACTAGAAGTCAAAAATCGCAACAGATCGTTGACTGAAAATTATTACAGCAACTAAAATCATCAAATTAGATTTCGAAAGGTATAATCCTAAAGCTAACTTTAAGAGTATTACCATATTTTATTTTGATTGTTCGATATCAAAAATTTTAATTTGAAGCCTGTTTCGGCATTTATCTGTCCGGATATTTTTTTGACTAAAATTATAAATATCATCTTAAGATCTTGGCAGTTTATCCCAGCAATTGGTATTAGAGTTGTCTTTGATTATGTATGATTTAATCATGGGTTCGGATAAATTTAGATTTTGCTAACTCAATTTTGCAGGGAATCTAATTCTGGTTTTTTAATGATCATTATTTATTTTATATATTTGATTGCATGGTTTGAACGATGGTTATTAAATTAAATTTTTTTAACTATGACGGTTGATCGTTGTAAATTAATTATGAACTCCTTGGAGGCATAAGATCAATATAAAAATAATTATTTTTTGATTTTGATTTTTGTATTTTTTTGTGTAATAAAAAAAAAACCAAAGAAAAAAGTCAAAAGAAAGAAGAACAAAGAAAAACCTTAGCAAGCAACTACATGAATCATGGTGATGCACGGTTATTTCATGGAAAGCATCAAAAGTGGGATCCACGTGGGTTTTTAATCCAAGTGCATATGGATTTGTCATCAAGCATGAGATTAGAATGGATTCTTGAATTCAAAAGGAATAAAGCATTAATCCCATTCGGTCCATATATAATTTACAAAGGCACATGGATTAACATGGATCATGATGAATTCCATTTGGTATATTGAATGCAACGTGACAATTATCTTTGATTTCAAAGTTTGAATGATACATGAAGCCTATTCATCATCAAGCATGGATTATCTCTCGGTGGCTTTATCAAATTGGAATTCCGTTTGTGATAATTCCATGTTCCATGACAATAAAGCTGGGGCTAAGTCCATGCGGTTGAGGATGACAAATAATGCAGCAAGTTTTTTGCGGCAAAGAACGCGCAACCCGCTGGCGTGATTCGCAGCTACGGCGTGCAGTGTGTTTCTGCGGAATTGTGATTTGCTGCTGTTGATTGTTGCAAGATTTTTAGTTGGCTACAATATTCTGATATGATTAGAAAATTAAAATTTTAATTCTGACAGGATTGCAAGTTTTTTGGATGAACAGAAATTTTTTGGCACTGTAAAAGCCAAAATTTAATGTATTTATTTATTTAAATGCGCTGATGTTTTTATTTTAATTTATTTATTCTGTTCTCTTTTAATTAATACTTTTTTTGTAACGAAAAAATAAAATAAGATTTTCTTTAACAAATTTTTTAAAAAAGAAAATTTTAAAATTTTATTTTTATACACTAAAACACGTTTGAGATATTATTTTTTTTTTGGATATTTTGAAAAAACATGACGGTTTATTTTGAATTCTTTGAATTAATTCAAAGGAGTTTAATTTTAATAAATTATTTTTTTTCAAAATTTGTGTAATAGAAAATTAAATTAAATTCTTAGTTTTTTATTTAAAAATAATTTTTAAAATAAATAGAATTTTAGAATTTTATTTATTACACATAAAATACGTAAAGATGGTTTAAAAATCAAAATTTTTTGTAACGTGTGATTTTCAAAAATTATAAATTTATTTTAATTAAATATATTTTATAACTCTCAAAAATATTTTAAAAACTAAGTGAGTGAGAAAATTTATTAACAGATAAATCTTGTAGTCTCCACTACTAGTTCGTAAGTGATGTAATTAATTTTGTATGTTGACATTAGGACCTTCTTCTCCATCGGAAACAATTAATTATGGGATCACCGGTACGTGCCTCCTCTAGGGATAATTCTGAATAATTGTTAGTGTGGATCATTTCTCCATCTAAAGGGTTCATTGCGAAACGATTGATTCGAGATTAAGTGATGGCTTATACTTACCTGTAAATAATAGTATTCTCTCAATTTGAGTCATTGCTATTATTTATTGGACCGAAACTACGTCAGTTATTTAATTTTACTTGGTAAGATCTATTACTTAGATAGTAAAATTAATAAAAATTAACTTGTCTGAACAAATGATGAGTAGTAGACGTCTTTCCCATCGAAGCATGTTATTCACGGTGTACTAGAATGCTAACGAATTCTTTTTAAAAAATGGTAGAATGAACCAATTTTAAAATAAAAATTTAAAATTTTGCTCATCATAATTAATATTTTTTAATTATATGATTCTCAAAATTAAAATGGTTTTCAATTCATCCGCGTCTATACTCAAAAATAACAAACTTATAGGTTCTAATTATGTTGACTGAAACAGAATCAGGATATAGTTTTAACTGCCAAGCATATTCTTAGGAATAGGGTAACACAATTTTCAAGATAGTTAGTGAGCAACAGACTAGTGTGAAAAAATCAAAAGGTAGATGTTTCCACTACAGCCAGACACGGTACTAGAAAAAACAATGTCCAATTTATCGTTGACAAGCAGAACAACAAATGTAATTTCTATTAACTAGTTGTAGAAAAATGTTTAGCAGTACTATCTACCGGTACTTGGTGTATAGATACGAGAACTACTAATCATGTCTGCAATTCATTGTAGGAGTTCTAGAAAACCCGAC
Source organism: Heliamphora exappendiculata (assembly GCA_034768845.1). Lineage (NCBI taxonomy): Eukaryota > Viridiplantae > Streptophyta > Magnoliopsida > Ericales > Sarraceniaceae > Heliamphora > Heliamphora exappendiculata. The sequence continues at coordinate 6,810 of JAOTRH010418143.1, forward strand.
AACGTAGTGATGAGAAGATTTACCTGCACATAAGCAATAATACAAGAGTGACAGCAGTTGCAGTGGGAGATGTCACTTTTAGTTTTAGTGAAGATAGAATTTTAATATTAAGAGATTCATTAGAAGAAATTTAATTTCTATTTCTAGATTGATTAAATATTGATATTTTGTTTATTTTAATAACTCTGTTATTATTAAGGATAATAAACGGTTTATCTGTTCGGTACATTGGTAGGTAATCTTTATATTATTATTTAAATCTCTCATACGCTACAACTGAATGAATTGAATAATACATCTAATTCATTATTTAAGATAAAAGAACCTTCTTTAATTAACCAAACGTATCTTTGGCACTTATACCTAAATCATATTAATTTGAAAAAATAAATAGACTGGTTAAAGATGGACCTTTAGATTCATTAGAAGTGGAAGCACTTCCAGTCTGTGAATCCTGCTTATAGGGTAAAATGACCAAGAGACCATTTTCGACTAAAGACTATAGAACCAAAGAATCGTTGGAACTGATTCACTCTAACTTATATGGACCTATGATTATCTGAGTTAGAGAAAATTTTGAGTATTTTATCACTTTTATTGAAAATTACTCAAGGTATGAATATATTTATTTGATGCATCACAAGTTTGAATACTTTGAGAAATTCAAAGTATTTAAGGCGGAAATAAAGAAGCGTTTGAAAAAATATATCAAGACACTTCAGTCTGACCGCGGGTACGAGTACCTATTTGGAGAGTTTAGAGATTATTTGTCAGAAGAGGGGATTATATCACAATTGACTGCACCAGGCACTCCACAGCAGAATAGTATAAAATTGTTAGGATTGTATACTAAAAATCATGATTTTGGTTTTAGTATATAATTTTATTCTTTAATAAGATTAATTTTTTTATTTTATGAGAATCTTAATGAGCAATATATACATTTCATTATTTATTTGATGTCGTGCATGCATGTCTTTTATTTTACATAGTATTTAATATGGCGTGTAGAGTTCGGTTTACAGACAGAAGATCAGATTAAATGTTTTTGTAGAATATAAGTTTTTGGTCACAGTTGAGATGAAATTGGACAAACCATCGGTATGACTATAGTACAGAATTTTAGTAAACCTGTCTTGATTATGGAGAATAAATAATAGCGTCGTCTATTGTTCAGACTCGCTATGTTAGTACACTTTGTGTGTATTGAACAGAACCACACTTGAGTAATTAATTTTATACTAATTATATAAATTAATTCATACATCATGGTTATTATGAGTGCTTATTCTCTTAATTCTGAAATAATTAATTATTTACGTATATTTAATAATTATTATTTTGATTCACTAAATGGTGTAATATTTTATACGTCTATAATTCTAGTGAGTTATAATTCTAGTGAGTTGGATAACGATATTGATTATATGGTGAATATTAATTATTGACAGAATTCATGTCCTAAAAAATCGGGATTGATGATATCCCTTAAGGAAGCTTATAAATTTTGACCGAGCCAAACTTTGCAGGTGGATTTAATTATCTAACAGTCAAATAAGTTAAGCAAAAAATCTTAAAAAATTTATTTAAGAAGCCGATTAAATATAATTGTCAATAATTTAATTTAATCGGCAGTTATCGAAAATCTTAACGTGGAGAGAATAAATAAACATTTAATAATAGAAACTCGAATATTCGATTTTGAGAATATAGCTGGGAGTACAATTATAATTCTTAAGTGGAATAAAATATAATTAATATTTTTATAAAATTGCTTCTAAGTTGAGGTGAATTTTCATAATTACATTAAGAGCCTAAGTTATATTTATTCTACAGGTCCATACTATAGCCTATTTATATACTGTTATAAAACCTAACGTCATAATTCATATTATAGAATCAGTGATTAGGTGGTTTGAATTTTCACGTTCTTTGAAAATTCTAAACCTAATCAAGAAGGTTTTGAAGAACACGATAGATAAAAGTCCACACTTTGTTCGTGTTTAGCATTCGAAAATATAACAGAAGGCTTGTGTAGAAAATTTGACTAGAAATAAAAAACCGCGGCAGATCGTTGATTAAAAATTATTGCAGCAACAGAAATCATCTAACCAGATTTCGAAAGATATAATCCTAAAACTAATTTTGAAAGTATTACCGAGTTTTATTTTGATTGTTCGATATCAAAAATTTTAATTTAAAGCGTGTTTCAACGTTTGTCCGTTCAGATATTTTTTGATTAAAATTATAGACATCATATTAGAATTTTGACAATTTGCCCCAATATGGCTCGGCCCGAGCCACGGGCCAATATAGCCATTGGGGAGGTTTGAGCTAAACGGGTAGGCTTCAAACTAAATAGGCATGTTTCAGGCTTTGGCCCGACCCAACCCACGGGCTCATGGGCAAGGCTCAAGCCCGAGGTAAGAGTATACTAACTAGCGCCGAGCTCAGACTTGAAGCGAACCTCAGGCCACCCATGGGTCTTAAACCTTTTTTACACCCTTAAGCTTGCCCTTAAGACCAATTCTGAGCTGAATCTCGTAAAGTAATTGTTTTAAGCCCCAACTTCTATGCTAATTTTTGAGGCACCAAAACATTTTTAATACTTTATATAGGTTTATATATTACTATTTTTTAAAAAGCTGATTAAAAAAGAATGTACCCAATACTATTATTCTGTCAAGTAAAAAGAATTTACCCAAAACTTTAAGGCTAGTCGTCGGGTTTGTTGATGGTAGAGCAATATAAATGATGAAAAAATAAGTTGGAAAATTTGAAGAACTAAGTGATAAGGGAAATTAGTACATCCATAATTAAAAATGTAAGAAAATTAATTTTTAAGAGATACTTTCAAACTATTATAATGAATGATAAAGTGTTAATTTTTTTTGTTTTTACCTTTTTTTTTTCTTGCAATTAATTCTCGAATGATTACACCTCTCAAATTTGTAGTATGTACAGATGTTTAGATTGGTCCATTTTAAAAGTTTACTTTAGGACTTATAAAACCCAGGGCCGACACTCCTTGCCCTCCTTCCTTTCGTTTCTTTTTTCATTTATTGAATTCTAATTCTAACTGGAGGAACGGAAAAGAATAGATGGTTGCCCTAAGGGAGGAGGGGAGAGGGGAAAACAAATGTCCGGCAAGATGGAATGAGCACAACAGTTTATAAATCCAGAATACAAAAATAACCAATGAAGTCATAACAGAAGAAGCTATCAATCTAGAGAACCTGAAAATGGGACACTACCACTTGAAATTAAGTCAGCTTGGTAATTATCCCCGCCCGGGGTGGGTTTCCAAACAAGCCACAGCCATCACTTGGCCAACATCATCCTCACAAACTCCTCATAATTTACCTGACCATCACCATCCATGTCTGCCTCTCTGATCATCTCGTCCACTTCTTCGTCGGTTAACTTCTCCCCAAGATTTGTCATCACATGACGAAGCTGCACGGATTTTGCATGTGCAAACCATGAGTATTAAAAAGACAGTAAATCCAAATAAGTATAGTAGTCACGGTTCTAAATATAATATCCGCCGATACGTACAGTATCATCAAGATTTTGGATCTTTGGTACCGATATTTAGTTGTGTATCAACCGATATATAATTGTATTACCGATACCAATATGTATAAGGATACCACGGACTTAAAACCTTAGTAATAGATGGTAAGGATGTTTTTTGTCATTTTTAGCATCAAGGTCGAATTCCGCATAGAACAGACCCACATTTATTCAATCTATATTTCTGATGCTGTTGAAGCAAAGTTCTAAGGTAGAAAGGGTACTTGCCTCTGCAGCGGAGATAAAGCCGTTTTGATCTTTATCAAATACCTTGAAAGCTTCTTTAAGTTCCTCCTCAGAATCAGTGTCCTTCAAAAGAATAAAACAATGATTACATTGGATTAAACCTCTGTATATCGAATTTACTCTAGAACATATAAGAACCAGTCCATGTGATGGCCCCGCAAACAACTGAGATGTCACTAGATTGGAAAACTTTCAATGATCAAAACTTCTCAAAATGTGTTAGTGTGTGCGCGCGCGTGTGCACGGATAAATTTGCACCATCTAGTTACACCTCCGTCAAACATCACGTGGGGCCAAATCCACAAAGCCTATTGTCAGACTGGATGCCAATTGCCAAATAGTGGATTTAATACAATATACTAGCTAGTTGATCGGTTGGTTGCACCGAATAAGAGTTTCGTTGTCAACATTGTATCAGGAAATGCAGTTTTGTAAATTGGAAAGCAGTCAATCTAAATAACTAAACCATTTTGGGCAACGTGATCAATAAGCCTAACAACAAAGTTAAACTAGGCAGCAAAAGGACCGTATAATGTATAAAGTGGTAATAATCACAACACAAGCCTTACACCATATAAAAAGATTTCGCAAATCGCATGCTTTTCAATCTTTTTCACCCCATGGATATTAATTTTAGAGCTCATACATATATATCTATTTAGAGTGCACATTTGTTTCACGAAAATATTGCAGCAGATAGAAGCACTTTTTTAAGCTATGTAATGCAGCACAAGAAAGCATCAGAGCACATTGTCACTTTAATGGTTAGCATGGTATGCAACTTTTACAATTCCAACCAGCCATGTAACTGGGAATAAAAGTTAATTTTGTAGAGTTTGAATATAAAATTGGAAACAAACACTAAAATGTAAGAAAAATATCGATTTCCTGCTGGCAAATCATTATTCATTACTTTTCCAAACAAATACGATATGAAGCACCGGCACTTCATTTTAGTTCCCATAGCAAAGCCATGGCTGAGATACGTGTCCGACATGCCAAGTGGCGTATCTTGCCTTTTAATCATGAACATATTTTCGATCGACACATTAAGGACAGTTTAGAGAGAGGGGTAATGTCCAGACACAATCTACTTTGGGCCAAATGTATGTCGTATATTCGCATACACATAATTGAGTTTCAATAGTTTGTTAGTAGAGATGGCAATGGGGCAAGACGGGGGAGGATTTCGCCTTCCCTGTCCTTGATCCTCATACCCCAAATGAATTCCCTCCCCCAACCCCGATCCCCAATGGGGAATAGATTGTATCTCTGATCCCTGCCCCAAACAGGAAGGGTTTTCCCCACCCTTGCTTTTGGCCCGTTTTTCCAATAACAAATTTCAGTGATTGTGCATTAAATACATTTAGCTGCAAGAGAATTTAACCATGACCGACAAGAGAAGATGAAGCCAAAAAAGAATAATGAATATACCAGAATGAGGTGAACTGACTAAGATATGAGACCAGTACCGGCAATCATTACCGTAATTGCTGACCAACAGAAGACACTCAGTTGGAAATCATAATTTATTTGAGCATGACAAGTTACTTTTAGTTGTTTTCTAAGGGCTGCTCTAACAGGAAAGGAGCTGTGCAGCTGTGCCTATGACAACAGAACTGTAAAATTTTTGCAGTTCCAACAAAAATTGCCTGCAGTCCATTAAAGGATTAAAGCATAGAAAGAAGTGAATTTTGGTTGGATTTTCAGGCCAACTGCTGTTTATGAAATTGATAAATAATCTTCTGTAAGTTTTGAAGAAAATTAAAAATATTTATAAAGGGTAAGAAAATTAAAAATATTAAAGCTTAACGGGGAAGGTTTGGGGAGAATAGGGCAAGGGCAATAACGAATAAACCCTCCCTGTCTCTATTCGGTTTTATTTTTTATACCTACCCCTTCCCCCACCCCCAAAAAAAAAAATGCGAGAACCCATCCCTAATGGGGCGGGGCGGGACAGGTTTATTTGCCATTCATATTTATTGATGAGCTTGTGAGTTGCTCTTTCCTGTTGAATTATTATATTAATGAGCTGCTCTAATATGTGTTGGATGATATTTAGATCACACTAAAACATTTTGTTGCCAAATTAATGTTATTTTGATTATTTTTAACAATTTCTATATTGATTTACATGGCAGACAAAAACATATAAAATTTTATGTTTTTGACAAATCCTTGTCGTGGTTGCATCCTATTTTTTTAAAAATCATGTCTGGTGTCTGTATCAGCACTTATTACAGACACTATGCATTATCTAAATTCCCACAAAATCTTCAGAAAAAAATATCAGTTCACAGCAAACTATTTATCTGCAACAGCAAAATATTCAAGGGGGAAATTGGCTGCATGCTGAGACAAACATAAAATAGCACTAAAAGCCAGATAAGAACAATGGGAAAAAAAAACTTATGTAGGTGACAGTCACAACCAATCTGATGTGGAATTTGAATTCACCTTCATTTTTCGGGCCATTAAATTCAAGAACTCGGGGAAATCAATGGTACCATTTTGATCAGTATCAACTTCATTAATCATATCTTGCAATTCAGCTTCAGTTGGATTTTGTCCAAGAGATCTCATAACAGTTCCCAACTCTTTTGTAGTGATACATCCTATGATCAAAGGACACACATTTCTTTTGTCAGAAAGAGAAGCAATGCAATGGTAAAGCATAGATGAACTGTAAACTTTAAAGAACTAAATATGCTTGATCATTCTCACAGATTTTATCCAAATACTCAAAAGAAAAGATGGCACAACTTTTATGGGTAAGTAGATAGGGTTTTTTGATGCATATTCCTTTCTTGATTTAAGTGAAACTACAACTTACCAGAATGCCTTAGATATTTCAAGTCCAACTATTAGTATGTTTAACTATATGTTCAAGGCTAGTGCCAATAGTTTATTCAGCCATAAGGCATCAGTAATACCAATACATCATTGTTCACTATGATACATGGAGAGCTAACAACATCATAGAACTCATACGACTCCACAAGTGAAGCAATATAACGTCCTCAAGACATGCTCATATTCAATCAAACCAATCAATTATCCATGTGCATATTAATTTTAATTTGCACTTCAGTTGGAAGAAAACGTAATAATCAATGTACAAAACATAAGAATAAAATGACAAGAAAACTTTTAATTGACAATGTTACAATTTCTATCCAACAACATTAATTAAAAGTTCTAGTTGTAGGCACCAATGTAAGGTTTGATATGTTCAATGACTTCAATCCACCGTTGTCTAATGAACTGATACCAAACCATAAGACCAGTAGCTTTGAAGACACAGCTGCACCTTAAGAATGGCAAAGCAGTTGTAATTCATATACTGTTTCTGTTCACTTGTTCTTACAATTAGCACATTCCAGATTGGGCAACAAAATTAAGGCTTGGTTTCCAACTTGGAGTTATTAAGGGAAGGGAAGAAGCCAGGCAATTGCGAAGGAAAATTATTTTCCCTTATGCTTTCCTTCCAACTTCAATGGCTTATTTAATTCATGGAGCTGATGAGGGAAAAGGAACAGAAAAAACAACACATTATTTCATGTTTGGTTAACATAAAAAACACTTCAAGAAAACAAAAATATAATGAAAGTAGGCCAAAAAACATTTAGTTAGAGATATCATTTCGTTTTCTTTTTCTTTTCGTTTTTTTTTATGTTTGTGTGGAAAACATGAAGGAAAGTGAAATATGATAAGGTTTGTGAGAAGAGTTGAGTTCTAGATATTATTTCTCCTTCATTTAATCATTATTTTTTATCGTCTCTTTGTTTCCACGGGTAACCAAATAAGGAAAGTGATTTCTATGCCTTTACTTTTCCTTCCCTCTCCAACGCTATGAAATAAACAAAGCATCAAAAAATGGAAAGGATGAAAACAGTACAACATTTTGTGTTTGAATACATAAAAGAACATCATAATATTGTATTATCTAATCTAAGTGACCGATTCGCGAAATGGGAGGGGAAGCAGGAAGATGAAGGGAAGCATGAGACAACCTTTATTTTAAATATTTTTTGGGAGCAGGAATGCCCCTTAAGAGAATCTATATATACTTATATATGCATCAGTTAATTGTAAACATAAAATTATATTCATTTCACAATCAAGCAAGTGTAATTTTATGGTGTATGTTAGGTGGCTATTCTAAATGTATAAGATACTCCAATTGGACATTCAGCACTTGGGTAACAATATGGGACATTTGTCCAACACTTGTAGGGGATATGCACCTAGGAAACATATATAATAAATCGAGTTTACTACGAAACTGTATAAAACTCTCATACTATGCATGAAATACTCTATAAACCTAATAAACACTACTTACTGTAAAAATAAAAGAAATATATGAAGAGTTATGAATATTTTGCATGTCCTCATGACCTTGACAATGTGCCTCTCTTTCGCACCTAGTCTGACCACATTTAAACATCATTGAAGAATGGGAAGTCATCCAAAATACAACTTTTGGGGGGAAAAATGTACTTCACACCTGTTTTGGCAAGACTTATCAATTATTTTCGCCACATTTACCAAGCCCTGAAGGAATGGTAGCTATTGCCATAACACAAACTTATAAAAGAAACAAGTTGTACTAACCACTAGTTCTGGAAAACCTACCATCTTGTGCGACTGAGTTATCACCAAATGCAATCCCGCTTGCACTCAATGTTGCCTTCATTAGCAAAAGTTAGATAATATTTTTTGCTTTGATTATGGCCCACAATACAACTTCAACAATCTCTATTAGTAGCAAGCTCACCATGTTTTTCAATTGATTTTTAGATACCCTGCTTACCTGTTCTTGTGGAATAACGCCTCACCAGTCACCACAATTTATTACTATAGTTGTTGAATCGTGAATCGAAATCCTAGTTTTACGAATCGTGAATCGAATTGAATCGAGAATCGTAAGATTCGGCATGAACTATAAAAATAATGTTTAAACACTTTATATGTATGAAATAAAATAAATATATTAATATGAACAAAAATTATATAATAAAAACATGATTACAAAATATAAATATGAAAAATATTTACCTTCATCGAAAGAGATTTCAGCTCAAATCCAACTAACTATGACTAAAATAAAGGAAAATGTTTATTGTATGCTTATTGATAATAAATAAAAGCTCAGAAAAAATGTTGTGGAACTATTGAGTCTAATAATTAAACTCATATCATTTTAAATTATGTATGCTTGACTAAAATAAAAATAAACAATTTATCAGAAGTAAAACATCCCAAAAAGCTGCATAAAAAAAGAGTTCATAATTTATTAGATTTGTCTAGCTCTTATTAAATTCTCTAATCACCAAAAGAGCACCAAATTATGCATTTTTATTTTTATTTTCATAATAAGCACGCTAAGTTGTATTAAGATATTTAAAAAAAAGAAAATAGTAAATAGAAGATTTAGAATTTGTTGAATATAATAATTTTAAGAATTACACGAATCGTAAATAGTAAATTGAATCGTTAACTGAATCGTGAATCGTAAGATTCATCACGATTTTATCACAGAATAGGTTCGCTTATAGATTCGTATCGATTTATATATGAATCGTGAATGTTCTAATCGCATTATCAACATTATCAACTCAAGTGGCAATGAGTCTTATCATAATCATGAAGCACCAAAGAAATGAACTTCTCCGGCAACACAACTAATGAAAGAAATAGGTCGCAAATTGTCAACTCAAAAGTGTCAACTCATTTTACACAAGTGTCAGAACAATGTCAACAGATGAAGATGCTATCAGAACACTGTCCAGATAAAGCACACTACTGTAAAACAGTGTGGACATATATTTGGCACTTAGACTTGTCATATTTATGAAGCAACGAAGTGTCAAGTGAACTCAAAAGTATCGACTCATTTTACGCAAGTGTCAACTGATGAAGACACCATCAAAACAACTTTTGTCGAGGGGAAACATGTTAGAGAGTGATCACCAACTCTGCAGAATCTTCTACAATCGTCTAGAGAATGTTAGGAAGAGTATGAAAGATTCCAAATCTTTCTTGAAGAATCTAGAACAAGTCAAAAGCATCTTGAGTTTTAGAGGAGCCCAAAAAGTTTTATAGATTTCTAGAAGTAGGTAAAAGAGTTTACCATGTCCCAAAGTAATGTGGAATAATCTAGAATATGGGAGACGAGTATAGAAACCTAGTACTTTCTTTGATAGTTCTAGATGATGAATAAGAGCTCTTAAATCAAGACGATCCTAGCCATCCTTTCCAAAGTGAGTGACTCTAGTGCAAGTTGAGAGATGCAAGAGGGTGTATAGTGAGGTGTAAGTGAAAAAGTGTTCTAGAGTATTTTGTGTACACCATCCTTGTGTACAATTATTTACACTTAATAAAAATACAGCTACTGTTGCGTTCCCAACTCAACAACTTGGTATTAGAACAAGGCGATTAGAGACCAATAGCTGAGTAAGGCGATCTGGGACCATGTCACCATTGTACCAAGGCATCATCAAGGAGACCATGGTTTGGGAGTGTGAGAGTGAGATGATCAGGGACCATGGTTGAAGACATCATTGGACAGTAAGGAACTACAAAGCTAGTTCGTCAGGGCTATGCCTATTAGGAGAAAAAATCATAGCGAGCTTTTAACGTCAATCATATTGGCGAATCTTGGTAAAACAATCGGAGGGCTTGAGAAGTTAAACAACTATAATTATGATTATTGGAAGATGTGTACATAAGCTTACCTCCAAGGACAAGATCTTTGGGAGATCATTTTGGCAATGAGATTACTCAACGCACGTAGCTGGTTAAGGGAGAAAAAGCTATGTTCGTGCTGAGGATAATAGTTCAAAAAGAACTACTAAAATATGTAGGTGAGGGTAATACTTCAAAAGAAGTATAGGACACATTTGCAGCACTATTTTAAAAAATGAACAATGCTAGACTCCAGTTCTTGGAAAATGAGATTGCAACAGTTGCACATGGATCAATGTCCATCAGTAAATATTTTCTTAAGGTAAAGACTCTTTGCAACGAAATTTCTCAACTAGATCCAAAATAAAAAATAAGTGATTCTAGGATGGGGAGGATTATTAATTGAGGTTTAAAACCCGAGTATAGTGGGTTAATGACAACCATTAGAGGATGGCCAACTCAACCGCCACAGGCAGAGTTTGAAAGTTTGTTGACAAATCAAGAAATTCTCATTAAACGGATGACTGCAGTCTCACTGAAACTGAGGAGGCACTCTTCAGTGGCAGCAAGATAAATGGATCTAGACGATGCAACTTTATGAGATCTAAGGAAGAAAATGCTTGCGGGTCACAACAACAACAAGAAGAATAGAGTTCACAAACATGGGGAGCTCGGTGTATATATAGAAGAACAAAAGGAGAATGCTAGATTTGTGGCAAGATGCCAAGAACGGTCATTAAGCAAAAGATTGTTGGATGAGGAAAAACATGGCAGGAGGTAATTTCGTGACATCAAACAGTTAGAAAGATGATAGTGAAGAAGAATGAAACTTCCAAGCATCTTGTGGAATATTTGAGCTTAAAAGAGCTAGTTATTCAAAAAAAGACATATGCACACGAAGTAAGTGTGGAACTTTGATACACCTTATCTAGTGTTAGAGATTGATGAAGAGAATTTTTTAGAAGAATGGGACACGCAAGTAGCATGCATGAAGTTCAAGGACATGGAGGCAAACTCAAAAGAAGAAATGGATTTTGATGCAGAAATACAAGAGCAATCTAATATAATCACCAATATCGATGGATTAAATTTCATAGCAGAACCTCAATCTGAAGTAGTCAATGCTTAGATCGATGAAAGGAGATGCTCCGATGGCATGACAAGAGATGATTAGAATTTCTTCAGCACAATCAAGAACCAAGCCGACTAAGAAGAAAAAGAAAATTCAATTAAATTCTCGAATCAAGAAGATTAACTACAAGAGAAGTTGAGAGAGTTAAGTTAATTAGAAGATGTATCTTTTACATCTGAAGACACAATGGATAAAGTATTTATGACAAGTAACCGAGAGTCAATATCACACGAAGATTGTGTGCGTGTGTGTGTGGCAACCAAATGCACATGTGAAGAGACCAAAAGAATTTCGCTCGAGCTTCCAAAATATAAATAAATGATTATGCAGCCATTACAGATATCAACAAAACAACCAAGTTCTAATCAAGAATCTGTAAATAATATTTGTACAGAAAATGGAAGAAACGGACAATCGGCCACATTTAAAGAAATTTCATAATAGATAAAGGTACATTAAGGAGATATAGAAGAGCTAAGGGGGAGTATTAAAGAGTCATCACTGACTCTATAGAATCTTCTATAATTATTTAGAGAATGAGAGCGATAGTAAAATGAGATAGTGAGAGAGAAATAAATAAAGGAAGAATGGAGAGTTGTAGAAATGAAACATGTTTTCCTAGTGAAGCTTTAAGATATAGGGCAAGTAGTCATAGAAACTCCTTGCCAGCACAATACATGTGCAAATTAAAAAGAGTGAGAGACGTCATGAATCATTATTGCACAAGAACAAGAGGAGGACGAGGACGAGGACGAGAAGAAATAGGAAACTGAACTGGAATTCAATACCCAACAAAATGGCATGTTGATTTGTATTAGGGTATATTTCTTCATATCATCTCTATTAAAAAGATAAGATTTTGTTTTTTAAGTTTTGGGTTTTTAATTGGTGTGCCTCCACTTTTAATGTTGAATAGATTTCATACATTGGACTTAAGATTGCATCAAGAAAATCAAGAGTATAAATAAGGTGTAAGAAGTGTGCGCCTTAAGCCTCTTCTCAAAGCGTGCTTAGGCAATACATAGTGGATAGAATGGGGGGCCTCAGGCCAATGGAGTATTCTAGAAATAGAAGAAGAAGAGAGAAACTTACAAGTTTCTTGATGGTTCTAGACGATGAATAAAAGCCATTGAATTAAGATGATTCTAGCCATCCGTTAAAGAGGTGGACGGATATAAAAGGAGAAAGGAGGTCTCACTTGTTGTATGCAACTTGTGAGATGCAAAGTGAGTTCCTCTAGTGCAAGTTGAGTAATGCAAAGTGCATATAGTGAATTGTGAGTAAAAAGTGTCCTAGAGTATATTTTATGTACACCACCCTTGAGTACGAATATTTACAATTAATAAAAATACAGCTACTGTTGTGTTCCCAACTTAACAAAACAAAACAAAGTATTGACACATTAAGGGAGAATCTATTATCATAATCAAAGTGTTGAGAAATATTTACGAAACAAAATTTAAGGTTTGTCTTTGCAACTTCACTAATTTTTTCAACAATTTTTTTAAAAAAAACTACCAATATTTATTTAAAGAAAATTCCAGTTTAAACTATGCATATTTAAATTTCATAATTATTTTCTCAATTAGTAAATTAGCTAAAAATAAATTCCTCACTTAATGTTTCTATCAATGCACCTAGTTATGTATATTTAAATTTAATAAATTGTAAGTTTATGCTTCTTTGTTGATATGGTTAGACATGATTATTTTTAAAAATTAGATATGATTAAATAGATTATGATAACTAATTGAATTTTATAAGTTATGCTAGAATTTTATTATACAGTATTTTACGATGCAATGCAAGCTTATCTGTACATTAATTTTAAATTTTTTATTAAAATAAAATAATTATCATACTCGAGCTAACTGAAACAACTCAGTCACATGAGGACGTTCTTTAAGTAACAAGGTGCCAAATAGTGAGTCTTAAAACATTATATTTACAGTGTTATGATTCCATACTTCGAAAATGAAGGTGTACTCAACCAATAATTACAAGATTTTGTTACATTTTGATAAAGTTGTTATGACGTTAATAGCACAAATGACATAATTGCATGTGAGTGATCTAAAAGTTTCTACAAATACAATATAATTATTTTATTTGTCTATACATTCTGCATGGTGTTTAATATATAGTTCAATTATGTTCACTAGAATTTAATTATTATATAGTTGAGTTATATCATAAAATTTTATGTGGCTATTTGTTACCAGTGAACTCACCTTAAAAGTAGAAGTTGAAAAGGAAAAAACTATAAAACACCAACTAGAGGTTCTCTAAAATTAAGTTTTGTTTTTTAGTTTTTGTGTATTTTTAGCATATAAACGAAAAGTAGAAGCTACCATAACTTCTCCAGCACATCTATCAATGCAAAAAAAAAACCTACAAAAAACTACAGCTAAGAAATCGACGCAAGCATGTGCTATATATTTTTGGTCATGCTAATGGTCTTTTTTCTAGTTTATATTAATTAATCACAGAAAGAGAACATTTATTGCACAAAGATGACGACTTCTTAGGACTCTTTTGGCAACTTAGTTTTTTAGCTTTTTGGCTAAAAATATTTAAAAAAAACTAACATAGTCCATTTAATAAAAAGGTAAAAAAATTAAAAAGTCAAAAATTCAAATCAAAACACAAATTCTTAAAATATTATATTCAAACTCCAACTATTTTTAAAACACAGTAATATCTCTCAATTATAACTTATTTACTTCTTCTATCAACTATATATAATTATCAATATCAAATATATAAAAAGATAAAATTATTCAATTTGAATAAAAAAATAAATAAATTTTTACATTAACAACCAATCTTAAAAAAACAAGTTAAAAGCTAAGTTACAAAACATCTTAATTTAAATTAAATTTAAAATTTTGATTAAAATTTCAAAAAAACAATAAAACTAACTTTTAAAGCTAAGTTGCCTATAGGGGTCACATTCAAAGAACATCGGAATTCAATGTATGAGCCAGAGAACAGATCTGGATTTCCAAAGAGACTGCGAAAAAGACATCACAACAGCTCAAACAACGAAAATTAAGCAAAATACTAACCGCCGCCACTGCACTATCATAATGAGTAAAAATGCAAACAAATTTGTACAAAATATATCAATATTTGTAAAAATAGTATATTTCAACCTCAAAAAGTATATACTATTGAATTTTTTTTTATCTTCATTTATATGATTTGTACATGTATCGCGAGAGAAAGAGAGAGAAATTACCATCACCGTCCTTGTCGAAAAGGCTAAAAGCTTCCTTGAACTCAGCGATCTGTTCCTCTGTAAGCTGCTCTGCCATCAAATCACAGAATAATAGATGCTAGTTCCAAAATCCTAACCAGAGAGAGAGAGAGAGAGAGAGAGAGAATTGGGAGGATGTATGGGGGGAAATCCAGTGAGAAATAATGAGGAGAGTAGCTCTGCGATCACGCTGCAAAGTCCAGATTCGGACATTTATATCGCGCTGGGAGTCATATCCATACCCCAAAACGCGTTAGCCCGTGAATCAGATTCGTTTCCTTAATCCGACGGTTAGCAGAACGTTTCGGGTTCCGTCGATGGAGCCCTCTTAACGCTCAAAATGGAGTTTTTTTATGTGGAAAATATCTATTCAGTAGAAAAAAGGTTGAAAATTCTTTACCTACGAAAGCAAACAAAGTTCAACACGGAAGATTTTATATGGGTGAGGCTTCTCTCAAGTATTGTCATGGACCGAGAGATTTAGTTGGACTTTTTAAAATTTAAAATAAATATATTTTAATATTTTAAATTATTTATTTTATTATTTTTAATTTATATATTATTATTATACAAAAATTAAATTAATCGAATATAATTAAATATCTCAACAAATCACATTTGCGTTAATAAAAATAAACTGTGATATTTATTTTATCATTCATTTCTCATTAACTTAAATGTAATTTTTTTTGATAGTTAATGATATTCAATTAATTTAATTTTTTATAATAATAATATATAAATTAAAAATATCAAAATAAATAAATCATTAAAATGTATTTACTTTAAACTTTAAAAAAATTCTAACTAGCTCTCCAATCCATAACAGGTGAGAAGCCTAATCCATTGTAAATATCCATAAAACTAAGTACATCACATTGTAAAATGCATATTACACACTCTCTCTCTCTCTCTCTCTCTCTCTCTCTCTCTCTATATATATATATACATCTCTCTCTATATATATATATATAAATATAAAGAGAAGACTTTTAAAATCAATTGGACTTATTTTTCTAAATTTTAAATTTTAAATTTTAAAAAAATAGTTATGTAATTACTCTTCTCTCATTTATTTTTTTAATAAATAGATAGTTTGTAAAATTTTATTTTATTTATCATCATAATTTTTTAAATTTATTTTGCATAAATCAAATTACATACGTATCGCGTATGCTCTCGCCGCAAGTATATATATATATATATATATATATATATATATGTTAATCAAAATTAATGTATGTGATCCACTTATTTTATTTATATATAATATTTTTAATTGACACATGCATGCGGTGTAACATGTATTGTATAATACAGGTGTGTATTTTTTTTCTTTTTTTATTTATAAATTATATACAAATATTTAATGCATTTAATGAGGGACTATAAAAAAAATGTGCATAAAATTTTCCACACTAAATATTTTAAATGCACGTATCTTTTTTGCCTAATATATTTATAAGTATATATGCACCTTATATAAATGTCTGAAATATTATTTCTTTAGACAAAATCACTCATCTCTATTCAGAGCTCGCTAGTATTGTGTTCCTTCAGGACAGCATGCTGTTATTTCTTTAAAATGTTGAATTTACAAATATATTATTATAAATGAATTTAATATATTTTTATAATTTAATTCGTTCATAGAATTCGTTAAGTTTGTTATTTATATAAAAAAAATTTTAATTTGATATTTGTAATTATGTAATTAGCTTATATTTATTTAGATATAAATAAATAAATAAATAATAAATATAATATTAAAAAATAATTAAATAAATATTTTATGATCACAGAATTATTATATATCCAATATATTTCAATTTTTGGAAGAATAGCAAAATTGAAGCACGCTCGCATATATTGGCCACCAACCCTGATGGCGGCCCAATGCTCCTAAGATCTTAAGCGAACTTTCAAATGTGCCTTTTTATTTGTTAAATAATGAGGCGGCGTTTGGTAATTGATTTTAAGTTAATTTAAAATCAATTTTTTAGCTTTTTTTTGCTTAAAACACAAAAAGATAAAAAGTTTTATTTTTTAATTCAAAAACTTTTAATTTTTTTATTTTTTCATACTTGTTTTTATATTTTTTAAAAATATTAGAACTTTTATTATACAAATTTCTTTTGTAAAAATTATATTTTTAAAATATACTTGTCAAAATCTATCAAATAAAATTAATATTGAATATAAAATTATTTAAAAATAAATTTTTAAAAAATATAATAATTTTAAGTAAAATTTTTTATCTTTTGATTTAAAACAACTTTAAATCTTTAGAATAAAATCATCACATATCTCTTTCAAATGAATATTTGACTTTTTGCACTTAAAATGTCTTTAAACAAAAAAAACCTGCCTTAAAACTTTGTTACCTATCAAGTTCTAAATGATGTTTTATTTTTTAATTATAATTTCTTATCCAAGAGCGATTTTTATTGAGATGGGTTTCCTTTTGCTTATAAAATGAAAAGGAAAAATAAAGTTTTACTGCCTTTACAATAGATTATTACAACTTTTTTTGCAAAAATAAATTTTATTTTGCTAGACACTAGTTGTGAACTCGTGCTATGCACTGCTTAAACTATTAACAATTAAATTTTTTTCAAGTAATAATTTTAAAAAATAATAAAAATAAAAAATCGTGTAAATTTTTAGGATTAGATAATCTTGAATGTTTATATTTAGATTAGATTCCATTAGATAGATTAAAAGTAATCAATTAATTTAAGATTTTGTTTGGAACAAATTTAGAATTTATTAAGCTAAGACTATGTTAGGATAAATTTTAAAATTTTAAAAAAATTTCATCATGATAAATATGTTGAAAAAATTAGAACATGATTTTTAACTAACTCTGAAACTAATTATCTTTGTGTATGATTAATTTTTTTAAATAATTTCAAGTTCTAATTTGTTTATCTCAATGAGTAGAGTAATTATGAATTTTGTGGTATTCAAAATTATTAATTAGTGAATGAGAAATTAACTCCAAAAGTGTGCCGTTGAAGTTGGCAAAATTGTGGTAACAAAATATTATCCTACATTGGTTGGGAGAGAAAAGAGTTATTATCCTATATTATCCTATATGTTTTCAATTCCACATTGGTTGGGAGAAACATGGGTGAGTAACTTATGTGAGTCAAATTGAGACAAAGAGGTGTGCTCTTTGGGGGTATCCAATTTTGCGGACGGGAAAGAACCTACCTAATAGTGAGTTCAACTCAAACCCCACGCGCACGCCGTCGTCGACCGGTCGGTCGTGCCAGGTCGGGTATGACAGGTCGAGTCCAGGTCCGTGGGCTGTGAGTGGTGGGTTGTGGGTCGATCCCTATCTTTTTGTAGAAAATTTATTTAATTAAAATTTTGAATTTAAAATTTAAAATTTAAATATATGTTACTGTTATTTTTCAGACCAAACTGTTGGAGAATACCGAGCTGGTTCGTGCCTGTTGGGCAATTCAAATCGGTGTCGTATCGATTCTGATTAATCTGAATTGTCGCCATTAACGCCTATAAATAGGTTGTTCCAGCACCTGACCTAAGCATTCAATTTCTAAACAATTTTTCCTACCATTGTCGAAATTTTGTTGCTCTGTTGCTTCACATTGTCTGCATTTTTTCAAGAAAGTTCAAGCATAGCAGCGTTCGTTGGTGTGCAGACTGTCGTGCTACATCTGCACATGGCAATCATTTCATCCTGGAGGTAGACGCCCAGTACAACGCAAGCACCGAAGCGGGGCGCAATTTGTCTTAAGGAGACAGTGTTGAACGCTGGACTCGATTGCAAACTTTTGACTGTTTTGTAAGCTTACATTTTTTTGGTTCTATTATGCTTTTTTATGTTTTGGTACTGTTTTCGATTTTCTTCATTAAAACAGTATTCTGTTTAACAAAAAATCGATTCTATTTTTACCAAAACTTGTTCTACAGTTTTAAAATATGTGTTCTGTTCTTTATTTATTTTCTGTTCACAAATTTTTTTAACGAAAAACGTTTCTATTTTCTGTAAAATAGTGTTTTCTCAGCATACTTAAATGTATAATTAGTCTCTATTTTCTTTGTTTTTCTTTTAATCTATTACTGTATTATTATTTTCAAATTTAATTACAGCTTTTTGGGTGCTGTAATTTGATTCATTATTCTGTTAATTTCTAATTTCGATAAACCGATAAATTGCTGTTATTTTTGAAATTTCTAGAACCAACAATTTTAAGACAAATTGTATTTCCATACTTAGTTTCTTGATTTTCTTACTGTCGGTATTTAATTCAAGTAGTGTTTTACCGTATTATTTAATTTGAGATATAGTATTTTAATTTATTGTTTAAAATTTTATATATTTTATTTTATTTAATACAGTTGTTGCAGTTTTTAAATTACTGTAAACTTATTGTTGGATTCTATTTCGGTGTTAATTCGGCTTTTGCAGTTATGGAAACTGAAACCGACAATAGAATGGACCCTACCCATACTGCTTCTGCCCCTGTGGTGGCCTCTGTTCCGGCCCCAATTCCGACCTCTATTCTGGCCCCGATTCAGGCTACGGTTCCTGTGAACCACAGGGAGAAACCAGAAAAGTTCAATGGGATAAATTTTAAGAGGTGGCAGTAAAAGATACTGTTCTACCTCACGACGTTGAATCTGGCACAGTTCCTCCAAGAGGATGCTCTTTCGTTGTCTAAGAACGAGGGTAACAGGCAGGTTATGAGTGCAATCGACGCATGGCGGCATGTTGACTTTTTGTGCCACAACTATATCCTAAACGGTTTAGACAACACGTTGTATAATGCAGAAGATGGCAGGATGAAGAAATTTGTCGTTGACAGATTCCTTGAGTTTTTTATGGTGGATTCGAAGACCGTCATCAGTCAGGTCCAAGAGATTCAACTAATTTTGCATGAGATTCATGCCGAGTGCATGACACTAAGTGAGTCCTTCCAAATGGATTTTATTATTGAAAAGCTGCCACCATCTTGGAGGAATTTCAAGAACTATTTGAAGCATAAGTGCAAGAAAATGAAGCTTAAAGACCCAATTATCAGGTTCAGAATTGAGGAGGATAACTGCATTGCCGAGAAGAAAAAGTCACAGGGGTTCCAGTTCAAGACAAAGGCCAATGTGGTGTAACAAGCCCAGAAAGGAAAGAAGCGAAAGAATCACAACCAAAAGGCCAAGGGTGGTGATTCTAAGAAGTTCAAGGGAAGGTGCTTCGTGTGTGAGAAGCTGGGCCATCGGGCGAAAGAGTGTCATAACCGCAAAGACCAGGGAAATGCCTCAAAGAGGCAGAAGCATTCTTAGGCCAACGTTGCTGAAATAGAGAATCTTTCATCTGATGTGTCTGAGATGAACCTGATAGCTGTAGTGTATGAGGTCAACTTAGTTGGATCCAACCCCAGAGAGTGGTGGGTGGATACTGGTGCAACCCGACATGTTTGTGCAGATAAAAAAATGTTCACCACTTATCAATCAGTGACAAATGGAGAATAACTATTCATGGGAAACTCTTCTATTGCAAAAGGGGAAGGACAAGAAAATATTGTGCTGAAGATGACGTCGGGCAAAGAGCTGACGCTTAACAATATCTTACATGTGCCTGAAATTTGGAAGAATCTTGTGTTGGGGTCATTGTTAAGTAAACATGGTTTTAAACTAGTTTTTGTATATGATAAATTTATACTTAGTAAGGAAGGCTTATTTGTGGGGAAGGGGTACATGGCAGATGGTCTATTTAAACTGAATGTACTCATAGTTGTTCCAACTATAAATAAAACTGCACCTTCGTCTTACTTGCTTGAATCTTCTTTTATGTGGCATGGTAGATTATGACATTAATTTTGAATCATTGCATAGATTAATTAACATGAATTATATGCCTAAATTTGAAATTGACTCAAATCATAAATGTGAAACTTGTGTAGAAGCTAAATTATCTAAAGCACATTTTCAATATGTGGAAAGAAGGAACCAAGCCTCTTAGTTTAATCTATAGTGATATATGTGATTTGAAATTTGTTCAAACACGGGGAGACAAAAAATACTTTATCACTTTTATAGATGATTGTACTAGTTACTGTTATGTGTATTTGCTAAGGAGTAAAGATGAAACCTTAGAAAGTTTTATTTTGTATAAAACAGAAGTTGAGAACCAACTTGGCAAAAAGATTAAAACCTTAAGGAGTGATAGGGGAGGTGAATATGAATCACTTTTCGATGAATTCTGTTCACAATATGGAATTATCCATCAAACCATAGCTCCCTATACTCCACAGTAAAACGGAGTTGCTGAACAAAAAAATTAGACTTTAAAAAAATGATGAATGCTTTACTAATTAGTTTTGGGTTATCTTAGAACTTGTGGGGGGAAGCGATACTTTATACCAATTACATTCTTAACAAAATACTCGATAAGAGAATGAATAAAACTTCGTATGAATTATGGAATGGTCAAAAGTCTTCCTATAAATTCTTAAGAGGGTGGGAGTGTTAAGCTAAGGTTGCGATTCCAAATCCTAAAAGGGTCAAGATTGGACCGAAAACTGTTGATTGTATATTTATAGGATATGTAAATAATAGTAGTGCATATCAATTTCTAGTACACAGAAATGATAATCTTGATATTCAAGTGAACACGATCATTGAATTTAGAAATGTATCGTTCTTTGAACATGTATTTTCGTGTAAATCTACACAAGAGATAAGTTCTCTTAAAAGAACTTATGAAACTGCAGTAGGCAGTAGTCAAGTGAAAGATGGAGATCAAGAATTGAGAGAGGATAATGGACCTAGATGTAGTAAACGAGCTAGAACATCCAAATCTTTGGTCCAGATTTTCTAACATTTCTGTTAGAAAATGAGTCTCAAACTTTTAAAGCTGCAATGTCCTCTCCGAATGCACCTTTGTTGAAAGAGGGAATCAATAGTAAAATTAAATCTATCTTGTAAAATCATTCTTGGGAACTGGTGGATATTTGACCTGGTTGTAAACTTCTTTGATATAAATGGATATTCAAAAGGAAAATGAGAGGAGCTAAATCAATTGAGAAATAAAATGCGAGGTTTGTAGTTAAGGGATACAGGTAA
Source organism: Heliamphora exappendiculata (assembly GCA_034768845.1). Lineage (NCBI taxonomy): Eukaryota > Viridiplantae > Streptophyta > Magnoliopsida > Ericales > Sarraceniaceae > Heliamphora > Heliamphora exappendiculata. The sequence continues at coordinate 28,805 of JAOTRH010418143.1, forward strand.
ACTGAAGGGGTGGACTATTTTGATACTTACTCGCCGTGACCAGAATAATTTTCATTAGGATGTTAATTTCTATTGCATCATTATTTGATCTAGAAATACATCAAATGGATGTAAAGACAGCCTTCTTAAATGGAGATTTATATGAAAAAATCTATATGGAACAACTTGAGAGTTTTATATCTCCAGGACAGGAGAAGAATGTTTGTAAGATTGTTAAGTCCCTTGACGGGTTAAAACAAACACCTAAACAATGGCATGAAAAATTTGATAATGTAATGCCGTCAAATGATTTCAAGATAAATGAGTGTGATAAATGTGTCTACGTGAAAAACACTTACAGAGGTTATATCATTGTTTGTTGTATGTTGATGGCATACTAATCTTGGGTAGTAATAATTCTATGATTAAAATTACAATGAATATGTTGAACAAGAGGTTTGATATGAAAGATATGAAAATAGCAGATGCTATATTAAAGATGAAAATTACTAAAATATATGTTGGATATGCCTTATCTCAGTCCCATTATATTGGAAAATTCTTAAAAAATTTGATAAGAGTGATACCCGCATTGTAATGGCACCTGTAGATATAAATTTACATTTGTCTAAGAATACAGATAAAGGCATACCACAATTGGGATATTCCCATATCATTGGGAGTCTCATATACTTAATGAATTAATGAAACCTGACTTGGCATATACTATGAGCAAATTGAGCAGATATACTAGTAATCCTAGGACTGACCATTGACAGGAAATCATAAGGGTACTAAGGTATTTAAGATACACCCAAAACTATGGGTTGTACTACACTCGATATCCAGCTATAGCTAGTACCCTTATGATTTTCTGTAAATAGCATATCTCACTATGCTATGATGCTAATTAGATATTTGATACTAATGACTCAAAATCCACAAGTGGATATGTATTCACTTTGGGTGGAGCAGCTGTGTCATGAAAATCATTTAAACAGACATGTATAGTGAGATCCACAATGGAGTCTGAATTCACAGTTTTAGACAAAGTTGGAGAGGAAGCTGAGTGGCTCCACTAATTTTTAGAAGACATCTCTATGTGGCCTAAATCTGTGCCAGCCATCTGATTATTTTGCGATTATCAATCAGCAATGGCTAAGGCACAAAATAATATCTATAACGATAAGTCTCAACATATACGTCGCAGACACAATACCGTGAAACACTTGCTCTTGAGTGAAATAATTTCTATTGAATATATAAAGTCTAAAGACAATATAGCGGATCTGTTAACTAAAGGCTTAAGCGGAGAGCAAGTTAGTCGTTTATCGAGGAGAATGTGCTTACAGCTTATGAATTAAGAGTCGCCTCAATGGCAACCCAACCTAGCTGATTGGAGATCCCAAACTCTAGGTTCAAAGAGATAACCGAATTGAGAGTGACTCAGTGTCATCACTGTGGAGATAAAATCTCCTACCCATTCCTATGATAGTACAGTGATACTTGTAGCGTTATTAGGTTAAGCTATGTTTTTAATAGTTTTTATATCTTGAAATTCAAGTGGGATATAACAAGATACTCTTAATAAGAATCACCTAAATGAGTGAGAAGGGGCTACTTATGTGAGAATGTTAAGACTACATTATCTAACAGCACTCATGAAACTAGGATTTGCCCAAGGCAAAAATGGGCACAACCGTGAGAACCTAGCTATATTTAGGAAAATCCTGTGTGAATTCTATTGTCTTGACTTACACAAACAGCTAAACAGTTCAAGACATCGCGTCTACTGATTAGCCAGTAAATTCGATAGTTTTTCACAAGGAAATGTTCAAAATCAAAAGCTGCCTGTCCTATGTAGAATTTTTTTATTGAACTTTCTTTGTGTCTTCATCTTGTTGCATCTTCTTTTCTGTCAAATTCCATTCATGTGGGGAATTATTGGAAAAAAATGAGTTTTGAAAAAATTAGAACATGATTTTTAGCTAACTTTGAAGCTAATTATCTTTGTGTTGAATTAATATTTTTTGATGATTTCAAGTTCTAATTTATTTATCTCCATGAGTAGTGTAATTATGAATCTTGTGGCATTCAAAATTATTAATGGGTGAATGAGAAATTGACTCTAAAAGTGTGATATTAAAATTGGCAAAATGGTGGTAACAAAGTCTTATCCAACATTGGTTGGGAGAGAAAATGGTTAGTGTCCAAGTGAGTATAAATATGTTGTGAGACCCGGACCCATCTGTTTTTGATATATTTATATATGTTTGACGTGTTCCTTTCAGTATATGTATCTCTTCGGCGTATGGTTTATGTTTCAAAGTTGTAGAACGACATGTGTAGATGTGTTTTATACTTTTCCAGGTTTGGTTTGGACCTATTTGGTTGAGCCTTGGGTTGAAAAACCTATTTTAAGTTGAAAAACAGTTTACCCAGCAATTCAGTCGACTGGACTGAGCCATCCAGTCGACTGAGGTGTAGTGGTGGAAGAGTTCCAGTGTTTTGGACTACCTTCAGTCGATTGAGTTGGACCTTCCAGTCGACCGGATCAGTCGACTGGGCAGCCTTTTTGCCGAGCCTATATATATTCCAGGGGCTGTGATGTTTGGGAAAAGGCTTATTTTCTCCCTTTGCTTTGCCTTCTCTCTACATTTTTGGGTTGCCCGAGCCTAGTTTTCGACGATCAACTTGTGGATCCTTGCTGTTCACGCTGCTAGCTTCGTGTTTGCCCGATCAGATTCTTGTTTCGACGACGTTCAATTTTTGAGACTTCGAGTTTTGACTCGCCGAGATAGGATTCTAGATTCTACTGTTGTTAAAGGGTATTTCATGTAATTATATGTGTTTTTACCGGGTAAAAAATGCAATAAATGTGGTTTTCATGTTAAACCTTGGTATTTGAGTAAAAAGTGAATTTTTACGCCTTTCTTGGTTTTATACATGAATCGGGTGTGTTGATACCCGTAGTTTTCAAAAAGAGGTTTGAAAATGAGGTGTTTTGTGAGAATGGTGAAAATTGTATTTTTGAAGGTTTTGAGCTATCCCTCGGGATTGAGTCTCAATTTTTAAAACGTTTGGGTGAAAATATGTTGTTACGTGCTTGTAGATCTCCATGTGGATGGATTGGTTCACTTTTATACATGCGATGTAGAAATGCTTTGTGGGTTTTTAAATATTTTTTATAGATGTACCGTGACAGTGGGTGTGTTGAGTTGGGCTTCCATTGCTCTTCGGTGTAAGTCCGAAAACGTGCGTAGAGGAGGTCCTTACGTGCCTTCTGATTAATCCCTATAAACGAGATGGTGGGTACTTAGTGTCGTCGGGTTGTGAACCCGTAAACTAAGTGGTTTACATTGTCATGACTCCATATAAAACTTATCATTACTTAGCAGACCATGGGTGGTTCTAGAGTAATGGACAAGAGTCTATAATTGTTACCTTTATCTGTGTGGCAGAGTCGGTACATAAGATTTCATCTTATTTTGTTTTATCCTCGGCTGTGTAGTCCGAGTGGAGCATACTGTGTTTTTACTGCTTTTTCTTAATTGTGGCATGATATCTGTTAGGATGATATGCGTGGTTTCAAGGATAGAAAATTACTGATTTTTTAGAGGAAAACCCTTTTTACTCATGTTGTTGAGCTTGTATGCTTATGATTGCATAACTTGCTTTACAACTTTATGTAGTCTGTTTCTATTGGGTTTCGGCTCACGGTGTGAGATTATGTTATAAAACTATTTTTAGGTGATCATGTGGAGTTGACGTAGATACCTGTGGTGATGAAAGACTTGCTATAGTTTTTCTATTTTTGAGACATGTATTATTACATGAGATTCCTGTTTCAAAAGGCAAGTTTTGCATGCCTTGAGGCGATATACTTTGTAGCGACCCGGTACATTTTTATTTTTGGTTATTTATTGTGACGTAATTAAATTATCGAAAGCGGGTTCGAATCATAATTTAGTACGTTTATTTTATCTGGGTTAAGTAATTTGACATAAATAAATTACCGGAAGAATTAATTATGATTCAAATAAAGAAAGGTCATTTAAATTAAAATTAGGTCTAAGGATAAATTAGTGGTTGGGAATACTAGTATTATAAATTATTTGAGCAAATAAGGCATAAGTACCGGATTCTCTAGGGAAAAAGAAATTTAGCATCTCAGCTGAAGCTGAGACGCTTCGGGAGAAGCCAACAGACAGAGAGAAAGATCGAGAGACCGAGAGAGAAATCGAGAGACAGAAAGAGATCGAGAGACCGAGAGAGAAATCGAGAGACAGAGAAAGAGATCGAGAGGGGGAGATTTCATGAGAGAGAGACATATAAGAGAGACCCGAAGGTCTTCCTTTCCAAATGCCTCTGCCATCTTCTTCTATCTGATTCCCTCTCTCTCTCCTTCATCCTCTTTTCTTCTTCTAATTCGGTTTCCATGGAGGAAAATCAAGATCGTACAGAAGAAGGGAAGTTTACGAAAAGATGAAAGAGTAATGGTGGCCACCACCGTGACACTCATTTTTCCCCACCGTTGTCACCCGCGACACCACTATACCGATCTCCCCCACCAATGTCGCCAGCGAACACCGGCGCCACTACCACATCCGGTCATCGTCGGTGACGTCGACTTGGAAGCAAGCTCTACACAACATAGGCTTCGCATTGGACCTTCTTGATGCTGATTTTAAAGCGGGTCTTGAAGCTGACCGAGCCAAGGGTTTATGAAGATAGGGCAAAATCTCCAGGCTTGTGGCTCCAAGAGGTAGGATTCAGACTAATGTGGGTAAATTGAATGTGATTTTGTGTTGATTTACCTAACTATCTTACAATGACTCTAACTTTGCAAGATTGACTAAGCTTTTAGATTAATTAGAATTAGTTGGATTTGAGTTTATAATAATGAGTTGCTATAGTGAAATGGGAACTTGGAAGGGTAATCTAGACTTTGTAACGTAAAGATTTGAGAATTTAGGATTTGATTTGTTAGCCTAAACTTGAAAAATGAGAATAGTAGGTGGAACCAAGATGAGTGGCTTAAGCTAGTACTACTATAATATTAATTTAGGAAAGAACAAGAATCTCAATAATTTGAGAGTTGAGATTTGTTAGCAAATTAAGGAGGTTTTTTTTATAAGTGGAGCATTCTGATGAAGTTAAGGTTCTAGGTGAATCAATGAAACCTTGTGATTTGTTTAGGAATTATCAGAGGATCAAACCTACGGTTAATTAGAAAATTTGGTGGGTGTGTTGGGAAGACCGAATTTTATAAAATAGTTAAATAAATTAGAAGCTTCAACTTTATAGAATAATGAAGATGTACTTGCTTGGACTTAATCAACTTGAGGTCTTGTATTAATAAGCTAAATCGGTGAAAATTGAAGATTGTGTTGATTGATTTTTTTTAAACCCCATAAGATCTTAATTTATGTTTTGATAAATTAAATTAGTTCTATGAGAATTGAATGTTATGAGAGAGCGGAAGTTAGACACGTGGTGTTGAAGATGTGATTTGTTAACTTTGGGAGGAAGGTCAAACATATAGTTAATGATGGTTGACTGGATATAGTGGAGGATTGATGCGAGCTTGTGATGAATGCATAAAAGTTTGTTCTGAATAGAACTATTGTGATTAGAATTATGATACTTAGATAATAATTGGGTTATACTTGAAGATTGATAATACTGATTGGAACTATTGGAGTTAATTTATTAAAATGAAAAGATGTGTTATTAACAGGGAAAATGGGATCATCAAGAAAGACTTTGATGCAGTCATGATTTAAA
>JAOTRH010418252.1:0-42790 GCA_034768845.1 Heliamphora exappendiculata
AAAAAACAAAGAAAGAAATAAAGAAACTAATAGAAGTAAAAAAAAAATCCACACTGAAAAATTATTTTGAACAAAAAAATTAGGGTTTTTAACGTAACATATTAAGAAATTATAATAGTTTTACAAAATACATAAAATTGAGTATAAGTTAATTGACTTGTTAGTTCTTTTCACTTTGTTTACTTTAAAGTCTAGGTTTGGTCTAAAAGCCTAATGATTTTTGTTAGAGTTTTTTTTCTGTATTATTCTTTATTTTTTTATATTTTAATTTAAATTTTTTACTTTTTTAATTTTTTGACAAGAAAAATCTAAAAAGTATACATACTTGGGTCAAAGTTGAAAATAATTCACTAAAAACAAGAAAATGCCACAAAACATCCAAAAAACCTATTAAGTTGAATTTTTTCATCTTATCTGAGTATTTATCTTTTATTTTTGGTCAAGTTTTTTATTTTTTTTATTCCTTATGACGACGAAATAAATCTAGAAAGTACACGCATTTGAGTTAATTTAGAAAAAAGTTCATTATGGATGAAAAAGGCAGTATGAAAAAGGTAAACCAAACAAATGCTAAGTTAAAAAATAATAAGCTTGCTGAGTGACTTATTTTAAGACGTAGGTTATAAAATTTATTTTTAATGCATTAAATTGACTTATTGTCTTTTAAGCCAATATATCAACTTAAACGAGCTTACTAAAAAAATATTTTACGTTATATAACTTTATATTCAATATATATCTTATTTGATAAATTTTTTAAAATATAAATTTTATAAAAACGTATGTATAAAATAAAAATTATAACATTTTAAAATTTAAAACATAAAATTAAGAACATTTATTTGAGCACCTAATTGAGAGTGTATTTATCAATTCCTTTAGTAGTATAATTAGCAAAACATCATTTTTTCAAATTTTGGTACATTCGGTCATTTGATTTTTGGTAATTGTAGGTAAGATTTTGCTAAAATTCGCAAAATAAATAATTCGACAGTTTGTGATTAGTTGTTCATAAACTCAAAGACTTATGAAACGCCTGTGCGTATAATAATTTAATAAGTTAATCTCTTTTAAAATAATTCAATTTTATGCAATAAACTATTTATAAATATTTAATGCATTTAGAACAGTGTCCCATTGAAATCACTGATAACATCTATTCACATGTTTGAATAAAATATTAACCAAAACGTAATTGGTCCTATTATATATACCAACAATTACAAAGTTAAAGCACTCACTAAACTTTCACCAAAAATATTAAATAATTGCCAATGATACATACATATAATAGCATTAGATAAAGGCAAAAGAGCCTCAAGTGACTAGGCATTTAGCATTACGGGATTTTCATTTAAATGTCATCATTTTATATGTTGATTCGCTATTTGTTCTAAGCTCATTTGGCCTGCAGGGCTAAAGCTCGCCCTAAACCCAAGTGTCGGGCAGGTCAGACTTCAATACCTATATCTAAGCTCGATACCCGATCACCCATTATCCTGCCCATATAACTTGACCAAAAAATGGGTCAAAACTCATCATAATATAAATCCATCCAAAATATAATAGGTCTAGTATCTATACATAGAATTTCTCAGTTTATTGTGCTTATCTCACTTTAGCAATAACAGTTTATCAATTGATTTGTTTGAATTAACTTTCTTTTTATTTTTATATTTATGTACATTTAGTAGCAATACTAGTATTCTTTTCTTTTCTATGTTTCTTTACTAATCTCATTTACTACAATCACTCCCATTTAATGCCATACTTTTAGAAAGAAAGAAATATAAAAAAAAAAGTGTATATAGAGAATATTTTTAGAGAGAGAAGCACACATACACACATATATATGCATATATATATATATATATATATATATATATATATATAAATTAATATATGTATATAGCTATAATTGAATCCCTTTCTCCTTATTCGATTTCTCTCTCAAAATGTATATTTTTATTGCCCTCTACGGTGAGCTTTTTTGCAATGTCACATAAAATGAGAGCATTAATTCCTAAACATTGAGTAAACTTTTAATAAGTATCAACAAAGTCTTGATGTTCTTGTTCTTTTCTAATTCTTGTCCAATTGTCAACTCGTTTTTGGCCAGCTTGTCAACCCATTTAGCTAAGCTCACCGGTTAGGATATGTGATCAAGTATTTTAAACCTGCCCGTTACATAAAAAACCTGTTGGATAAAGCATTTGAACAGTCTTGTATAGTAAGTATGCGAGCTGAACTAGCCCAACTTAGCTCGTTGACGGTTTTTACTTTTTTTTAAAACATATTTAGATCATGTTTTGTTAAGTTATTTATTTATTTTTGTTCTTTTTTATATTTTTAATTTTATGATAATAATTTCGTACTTTTTGAATTTTTTTGATGAGAAAAACTGTGTTTTTTTCAAATGATTAAAAATAAAAAAATTACTAAAGATAAAATTAAACAACCTAAAATCTAGCTTTGCAACTTGTTTTGGCTTATTTTTTATAGTTCAGTTAATAATTTTATTTTTTCTGTTTAATTTTATGAGAGAAATTAAAAAAATTAAATAATTTAGTTAAATAATTAAAAAAATAAATAAATACTTTTTCAAAGCTCGAGCTCCATAGCTATTCATAGCCCCCACTAATGTAGGTTGAACGATACACACACGAGGGACATGTGCCCATAGGCAGATCGAAGGGGATCGAATGAGAGCAGTTGCCTTTTTTAAATTTTAAAAAAATTTATTATTATAATAATATTAATTTAAAATATGTTAAAATTATATAAATTTGTATTTCTAATTTTTTTTAAAAAAAACTTAATATATATATTTTAAAAAATTTATAAAAATAATTTATTCTTACTAAATTAAAATTTGCGTTCGTCCATGCATGTCCCGGGACATGCCTTAGTATTCATTTAGTAATTATAAGTTGACTAAATATAATAATAAAACCATCTGTTGTGATATTTGTTTTCTTGTGTCTTAGTTATAATTTTTAGTTCTTAAATAAAATGATTTTAGAATTCAATTAAAAAATATTGTTTCGAACAAAATTTATTAATTTTTTAAAAATATTTAAAAGTTTACAAATTGCATTTAATATTTGTTTTTGAGATACCGTAAGCACATGCAATTGATTACTCACAATTTTAATCAATCTGGTGCCATGTGTTGGCCAAAACGCACGGAGTTGTGTGGTTATTTTATAAATATCATTATGGGAGTTTTTCGCATATGATTTATATAATAAGGTGTTTAGCAATATTATTATTAATAGTTTTTTATTTTTTAAAATTAATTTTAACTATAAATTATAAGTTTTTTTTAAATACCCACAACTTCTGTTAATTTATAATTATTATTTTTTTTTATTCAACTACATAGTATAATTTTTACTAAATACTTGTAATTTTTGTTACAAATTACAATCTATAAGTTACGTAGTTTTAGAAAACACTATAAACACAAGATATAAATGACAATATGCCATTTTTAGAATGTAAAACAATATAATTTTAAAATTAGTTTTTTTTTTTGGTAAAAAGAAAGTAATTGTTTTATTTCAAACTGGTGCTCCTTGGTACAACAATCAGCCTCAAAGTGGAGGATAAAAATGACTAATGCAGTAAATTATTTATTATTAGAATATGATTTTTAAAACTTTATATAATATTTTGAAACGATAAATATAAAAGGATATTAAGTATTCACCGGTACTAATGTGTACCATGTACCGTACTAATTAAAAAATCAATACTCTAGTTAATACAATAGTTCTAAGGTTGATATCAGATATCTATTAAAAATTTATAATTTGCATAATAACAATAAAGTACATAGGCTAAAAATATAGAACAAAAATTATTTGTATTAAGGGTGTACACGGTCCGAATTGGACCGGTTCTTTAAAAAATCAAGAATCGAACCGTTAATAATGATTTTAGGTTTTTAAAAATTGTATTCGAACCATTCAAGTAACGGAATCGGACCGGAACCGATATGTGAGAACGGATTGGTCACGGTTCGATTAATGATTCTATCAGTTCAACAAAAATACATTTTCAAATATTTAGCAAAAAGGCATTCTCAAAGCTACAGCAAAAAAACTTCAGTAAAATGCCATTTTTCATGCCCAAAGCACAAAAAAAAATTTCAGCAAAATGCATTCCCAAGCAAGATGCATTCTCAAGCAAAAAATCTGCAACAGTTTTCAATGTTTCTTATTTATTCTGTCCAAATGCATCAACAAAACAATGAGAATCTTGAGAGTTGAGAAAGAGAGGGCAAGCTATTCCATTTCTAAATTAACAACTGTGTAGGCTATCATTTGTTCATTACTAATGTTCAGCAAAATGCATTTCCGAGCAACATGTATTCTCGAGCAAAAAAGCTTCAGCAAAATGCATTCTCATTCTCAAGAAAAAAAAAATAAACTAAATCCATTATCCATTCCCAAGAAAAATGCAGCACTGGTACAGAAAATATAATATTAGTTCTGGGGGGTGAATTGAATCTTAAAAAGATAATAACAATTTTAAAATTTTTTTTAAAAACTTTTTAATATTGCAAATAAATATAGTAAGAATAAATAATGAATAAAATAATGCGAATATTAAAAAGATTCGGGATAGAGAAATTGAACCAAATACCAAGATTTATAGTAGTTCGACTTCTTTTAAGCCTACCTCCACTTCTCAAGAATTCTCTTGAAAATTTTACTAAATCAGAATGCTTACGGGTGCATTCAAAATCTCTTATAACTTCAAGACGATCCTACGAAAAATACGCTCTTGTTTTTTTTTTTTAATATCTTGAGTTCTTCTTTGATGAGATTTACCCACTCACTCAAAGGACAAATGGTAACTCACTATTGGATATAATAAATGAGGTGTTTCAATGAGTATCACTCACTCTCTTTACAGAAATGATTGACAATAAATGAGAAGTAAAAAGATGAGATACAAGAGCTGAAGTTATGAACAATAAATGAAAGCTTGAGAGATTTGACTTTGAATCAGGCAATACAATAGTGAATATAAGTCTCCAGCTCTTTTAAATGCTGAGGAGTAACTCCTTATATAAGCTATTGAGGTTTCATGATCATTGGAGGTAGGTGGGAGCATTTAATGTAAAAAATCCAACCGTTGAGCACTGCCGCGTATTTTGAATTTCATCGCAAGTATCGACACAACTTGGTTTGGATCGACACAAAACTTTTAGGGTATGGTTCTTCAAGTGATTGGGTCAACTCTAATTTTTGTAGGGGTCGACTCTGATCTTCGTAGGGGTCGACTTTGATCTTCGTAGGTGTTGACATTTGAAAAATTCCCGTTTGTAGACTGATTTTTAATAATATAATTTCTTAAAAAGCTAAACATTACAAATAAGTTTAAAACAATCAATCACACTAGACGGTAATTTTTACATGAAAAATCCCAAATCAAGTAAAAATCACGAGACCACTCCGAGTCTAGAAAATCAAACACTATAAAACTGTTGGTTACAAGAGAATCTTACAAACCGACGTTGCACCCACAACCAAACATTTGAAAGCCTACTCCTGCCGAATTTACGTACACTAACTCCTGTGCTTGATCGCCGTTGGAACCCACCATCGGACTTTAATGTTGACGGACTCCTCCACCAAACTTCAACACTTGAGTTCCTCTCAAGCGACTCCACAAACAAATCGTTGAAAGTTTGAATCCTTGATGATATCTTGAAGGCGCGGAAGCTATATGATCATCAAGATGTTGTAGGCTGGCTAGAGATGTTTTTTGATCAACTAACTAGACGGCAGCTAGGGTTTCAGAAGATAAGGAGGAGGAACACATGCCAGAAACTCCTAGTAGCCTATTTATATAAAAAATCAAAAACTTAAACTGCTGCGCTTAAAAAGTTGTTCATCACGCACTTAACCGATCGATCGATCTTTTTAGCCTTGCGGTAATTTGTTGCAGACTGAGAAATCGAGAGTTGCTGAAGACCGCTCGATGGACTAATCGATCGGTTTATCAAGCAGTCTGATACTGCGGCTAGCTTTTCACTGTTTTCTGCTCCTCGTTCGCTGCGCTGCAATATCGAACCACAACTCCAAAAGAATAAGTGTAAAATTATCAACGAATAAAATAAATAATTTAAATAATCATTTTTCACAGATTTGCCAAACTCAAACCGAATTAGACCGAAGCCAAAATCAGTAACAATCTCCCATTTTGGCAATTCTATTACAAAACCCAACAAACCAACTAAACCATTTAAACAAGCTAACAGAACGATACAAAAAATATTGACTCGACACAAACAAAGCACTTCCACCAAAAAAAAAAGAAACAAACCCCCCCTCAAATAAAACTAACAAAAAAAAACGCAAACAATTAATCACTTAACACTCCCAAAACAAGTAATCACTTACTCCCAAAACAAGTAATCACTAAAAAAAAAATGCAAACAATTAATCACTTAACACTCCCAAAACAAGTAATCACTTACTCACCCTCAAACACTTCTATCTCCCTCTTTTTGGCACGGATTGACCATCAAACCCAAGAAAAAAAATACAAAACTTTTTGAGTAGGGAACAAGATTAAAGAATAAGTACTAAACCCATACATATTTTCATTCACTTAAAATCACATAGTCTAGTTTGATTGATAAAAAATACACACAGAATCCAAGATAAGGTGTATTCATATATGAACGAATATAATCAGAGTAGATTCTATATGAAGCAGTGTGTGTGTGACTTGAAATATTTTCAGACTTTAAGATCAAATCCTATATGAGATCTATATATCTGAGTCATATTTATTTATCAGAAATCAAGACTTGCACAAAGTCAAACCACTTTTGACCCAATTTACTTTAGACAAGCTCTCCCTCAACTAGAGACTGTAAATTTTTCTTGCCTTTTTTTTTCTTTTCTTTTTAAGCTTTCACATGCGGTTTTCGTATTAGTACGAACAAAAAAGCAATGTTCGTATAGGTAGCCATTTTCTAATAAGATTATTGGCACAAAAAAAATAAGGTGGTTGCACACTAGTACGTACAAAAAGATATGGTCCGCATAGGTAGCCATTTTCTCAATCCAAACATACAGACTCAAAAAAAAGAGGGAGTGTAGACAATAATATCAAGTGGATCGTCACTATGTGGTCATTTTGTGAAATTTTTAGACAATTGAAAAATAAGAGTGACTCATAGATAAAGAAACCTAAGTGCGGAAGATCCTTGCATCCAGCAATGTTCAAGAGGTGTACAGAATAGATTCATTTCTAAAAGTGTTCTATCCACTATGAACTAGATTACAAAAAAAATAGTGCGGTAATTCATCTCAAAGCCTAAAATATGAAATTTCAGCTAAATAAAATAATGCACATAAAAAGGTACTAAAACCTTAATAAAATCCTCTACAAATTTTTTTAAAACAATAAAAAATAAAAACTCAAACACACAAAACGAAAAGACTCAAAACAAACTAGGAACTACGACTAGCCAAAAAGCTATCAAGATCACTTTTTCGTATCCACACTTTTCTAACCTTGACTTTGTCATCCACATTATAATATTTGGGAATGGGTTTAGGCTGATTATTTTCAGTCCATGTTTTAACAGCAGTTTTTCTAAGCATAAGATAATTCAATATATTCCTAGAATCATGCATATGGTCAACAAATTTACATTTTCTAGGAACATGAGAATATCCAGAGTAGTAACCAAACATGTCATGCAACCGAAAATAATTTGGTCTAATGTGTTCCTTGATCCCACAATAATGACACACAAAAATGAATTTATGCTTACTTACCTCACCATGTATGGTGGTTTTATCCATCTGATTCTTCCTCTTTCCATGTGCTTTAGCTAAAAGATTTGCAGTGGTAGTTTTTGCTTTCACAAAACTTGGCGTAGACTTAGTTTGAGTTAGTTGACCAACTTTTCATTTTTCTTTTGACGACTTGCTTGAAAAAACACCAACAAAGCCGAGTCTACACTTATCTGTCACAGCCTTCTGTACCCCAAGCATGTCATCCAAAGCCTTAGTACCTACATTTAATTTCTTGAAAGTAGCTTAAGCATTCAAACAATCAGTTTCTAATTTAGCAAATTTACATTCAAGCTCTTTCTTGGAATTAATACAAGCACTAAGTTCTTTTTCAAGTTCAGTTAGTCTGGCCATTCTAGTCTGACTCAACTCAAACAGCCTATTTCTTTCTTTTTCACACAGGGCAAGTTTTTCACATAAGGTCTGCTTATCAGATTTTAGCTTCCCTATCTGAGCTGTGCTTCAGTTAGTTCTTGCTTGAAATTTTCATTCTCTTTTTCACACAATTTGAATTTTTTGACCAATTTTGCATTTTGTTTGGTCAATTTGAAACACTATTTATAAAGCTTATCATAAACTTGTTGAAGAGTTTCATCATCTTCACTTTCATCAACATTATTAATCTCCTCATTGTCAAAATTCTCAGACTTTTTATTTTCAGACTCAATAGGTTCCACCTGAATAGAAGTTACAAAAGCTACAATTTCATCATCATCATAATCAGATTCCTTCTGATCACTCGTGTCGGGTTCACTTTCATCTTCCCAAGTGTCTGTGAATCCCTTCTATTTCTTTCTAAGAAGGTTCGGACATTCTTTAGCCATATGTCCATTTCCTTTGCATTCATAGCATTGAATTTTAAAAATCTGGCCTTTTGACCCATTTTTAATAAACTTGGACATATTTTTGGCTTTGTCTTTACCGTGCTTCTTTTGTGATTTTTTTTCCTGATTAGGATTTTTAGTTTTTAAAAATTTTTTGAATTTTTTTACGAAAATAGCCATCATCTCAGGGTCTAAATCATTATTCGAGTCGCTTGCAGAACCTGGGTCTAAATCATTATTCGAGTCGCTTGCAGAACCTTGAGCTGAAGAAAAAGCCAAATTTTTTGAAACCTTTTTGTTTTGAAAATTTAGCTCATAGATTTGCAGGTTTCCAACTAAATTTTTAACAGAAATAGAATCGATGTTTTTACTTTCTTCTATTGTTGTGACTTTTGGTTGAAAACGTTCGGATAAAGATCTAAGAATTTTTCTAACAATTTTAGAAGTTAAAATTTTTTCACCAAGATTAAACGAGGCAATCACAATATCACTTAATTTTGCATAAAAATCATCAAAATTTTCGTTCTCTTTCATACGTAGAGTTTCAAAATTTGTTGTGAGACTTTGAAATTTTGAAATTTTTACGGTATCAGTCCTTTCGTGAGTGATTTGAAGAATATCCCATACTTCTTTAGCCAAGTCACACGTACTAATTTTACGAAATTCGTCTTATGTGACTCCACAAACGATAGCATTTATAGCTTTGCTATTTCAACCAGCATCCTCAAAATTAACTTTGTCCCATTTAGCCACGGGCTTAAGGATGGTTACTCCATCAACAACACCGGTGGGAGGCTTATAACCCTCAACAACAGAAAGCCAAACTCTTTCATCAATAGATTTTAAAAAGGCTCTCATCCTAACTTTCCAGAAAGGATAATTATGGCTGTCAAGAATGGGTGGTCTGCCGGTCGAAGCGTTTTCTCTAAGAAAATTCATTCATTGCAAATTAGTCAATAGATCACACCAAAAAACTTCTACAAAAAAATTTTGTGACCTGCTCTGATACCAATTGAAAAATTCCTATTTGTAGACTGATTTTCAATAATAGAATTTCTTAAAAAACTAAACGTTGCAAATAAACTTAAAACAATCAATCACACGAGACGACAATTTTTACGTGAAAAACCACAAACCAGATAAAAATCATGAGACCACTCCGGGTCTAAGAAATCAAACACTATAAAACTATTGGTTACAAGAGAATCTTATAAACCGACATTGCACCCACAACCAAACGTTTGAAAGCCTACTCCTGCTGAATTCACGTGCGCCAACTCTTGTGTTTGACCGCCGCTAGAACCCACTACCGGACTTTAATGCTGACGGACTCCTCCACCAGACTTCAACACTTGAGACTCCTCTCAAGCGACTCCACAAACAAATCGTTGAAGGTTTGAATCCTTGATGATATCTTGAAGATGCGGAAGCTATATGATCATCAAGATGTTGTAAGCTGGCTTGAGATGCTTCTTGATCAACTAACTAGATGCTTGGTGGCTAGGGTTTCAAAAGATAAGGAGGCAGACATGCTAGAAACCCCTCGCAGCCTATTTGTATAAAAAAACCAAAAACTTAAACTGCTGCGTTTAAAAAACTGTTCCTCGCGCACTTGACCGATCGATAGGTCTTTTTAGCCTTGCGGTAATTTGTTGCAGACTGAGAAACCGAGAGTTGCTGAAGGCCGCTCGATGGACCGATCGTTCGATCTATCAAGCGGTCTGATACTACGGTTAGCTTTTTACTATTTTCTGCTCCTCGTTCGCTACGCTGTAATATCAAACTACAACTCCACAAGAACAAGTGTAAAAATATCAACGAATAAAACAAATAATTTAAATAACCTATTGTAACAGATTTGCCAAACTCAAACCGAATTAGACCGAAGCCAAAATCCATAACAACATTATTTCTGCATTCTTCTCACCAACACAACAGTGTCGATACAAATGGTTTTGGTGTCGACTCATTTCGTTCTTCAACTTTTCGAAAGGGCCTTTTTGTGTCGACTCGAATTGCTTTTGGTGTCAACACTAAAAAGTGCAAGAACCCTTGGTGATTTTGTGTCGACTTATTTGGACTTTTGTGTCGACTCCAAAATCTTCAGGCGGGCTCGGTATATTTGTGTCGACTCTTCTTCAATTTGTGTCAACTCACAAATTTTGCCGGTAGCCTCGGTGCTTTTATGTCTACTCATACCCAATTTGTGTCAACTCAAAGTTTTGAATAACCAAAGTGAGAAAACACTTGGTGTCGACTCAAATTTAGTTTGTGTCGACTCTTTTTAAGTGCAGAGAGTTATGGCTCTTTTGTGCCGACTCAAATTTCATTTGTGTCGGCTCAAAATTTAATACCTGAAACATCTTCAATAAACATGTTAGGGTGTCAACTCATTAGCTCAAAGGTGTTGACACACTTGAGATCTTTAAGTATTCTTTACCCTAAAGTGTTGACTCAAATATCAATTAGGGTCAACACAAAATATTCTTATTCAAGAATATTTAAGTATTAATCCATTTGAGAGATGAATCATCTCATATTACTAAAGATGTCAACTTATTTGTCATTTTGTGTCAACACTACCTTTTTAAAAATATTAAATATTATCATTTTAAATTAATTTAACTTAGAAAATGAATTATGAAAATCATAAAAATCTAATTAAAAAGCCATTGGACTAACATGTAGCTTTGGATTCCGAACTGAATCCATTCACATACAACTTTGGGGTGTAGATTTCTCTGCAAGGTGTTGTCGGAGGCGTCGTTGATTTCCGTCGGGGACTTTTTAATGTTTGATTGTTAAAAGGGCTTTCTAAATAAGTAAAAAAAATTCCACAGAGGCACGGAATCTCGATCCACACATTCTCATAACATTGAAGGGCTATCTAAATAAGTAAAAAAATTCCACAAATGCACATATCAGCAATTGGACCTAAATGTCGAAGTTAAATTGTTGAGGCTTCTGGAGGGTGCGATGACAGAGGAGATCGTTGACAACGACGTCACGACAATAGAAAGCATCGGTGGCCGCAAATTGCAAAGAGCAGCCACAAAGTACAACCTCTGGGAAACAAGTCGCAAAGAGCCACCGCACCAGCCACCAGATGAGGTTCAGGGAAAATTTAGGATTTCTTAAAATAAGTTCTTATGTTTTGAAGTGAAGTTAGAAGTGCCTAAGTGAGTGGGACTTGCGATTCGGTGATTGTGTAAGTGGAAGTGGACTGCGTGGACTGGACTTGTGGTATATAAATTATATTTCACGGTTCGATTTAGTTTGAACTGTGAGTTTTTTATAAGAATCGGGAACCAAACGGTTATCATCGATTTTTTAATTACGTAAACTGTAACTGAACCGAACATAGTTGTAATCGGTCAAAACTGTCCAGTCATGTCCAAACCGGTTTGCCGGTTTAAACGGTTTTTTTATGCACCCCTAATTTGTATTTTGGTTTAAAATATTATTTTATTTATTTTATATATTTATTTATTTTATTTCTCGTGATGAGAGACATTTAGAAAGTATAGCATTTTAGACTAAATTTGAAAAAATTTACTAATTTTTAAAAGAATACTTTTAGAAAGGAGGTTTGACAAACATGTATATACGCCCGTATACATCACGGGTTAAAAAATTATCAATCGGCCCCATTTTATAGGGCAGTATCTAGCAACTCAACTCGTAGTGTTCATTTGTGTTTTGTGAAAAACGAAAATAGAAAATTGAGATTTTTTTGCAATAAATTTTTGGTAAAATTTTCAAAATATGTTCCGTTTTTCTTTTTTGGAATTTTTAGTTTTTAAAATAATTAATAATTATTTTTAATTTGACGTACTTAATTAGCTAAAATCACAATTTTCTTTTTTCATTTTGTTATTTCCCACTACCTCGTATTTTACCAGGCATCTAGGCGAACTCAGCGGACTAACTCAATGTAAAGAAAGCTCATTAAGTGAAAGAAAACTAGAGTAGTCCTTATTAAGAGAGAAAGGCCAAGTTTTAAGATGTTCTACAATAATTTTCATTGGAGCCTCACAACATATTAAAAAAATTACGGATGATAAAGAAGTTAATATGTTTCGTCACGTTCAAAATTATGGACGATGGGGGTATTTAAAATTGTTGAAATTAAAAATTTATAAATTATAATTTATAATAAAAATTATAAGTATTTGGTAAAAGTTATAATTTATAATTAAAATAGAAAAATAATAATTAAAATTTGTAGTAAAAGTTATGAGTATTTAGAAAAAATTATAACTTATAATTAAAATTAATAGCAAAAAATTAAAAACTAAATCAAAAAACTTTGTCAAACATCCCCGATAAGAAGTTAGGCTAATCGATACAAAATTATCGAGAGTAATGAGAGTTATGGGACTATTTGAAAATAGTCCCATATATAGTCATGTTTAATAACTATTTGGAGAAGGCTAAAAAAATCCTCCCAACCAATTAACTTAAATTAACCCATATGAAAGACTATTTCCATTTCATGGGAGGAATGAATTGGTTAATCCCAAACTATTTTAATTATTTTTGTACATAAAAAGTTTAATTCTATTGAAATCACATCAAAACAAATAAAGTACTATTTAAATATTCTTAGTTATCTTATGATCAACCAAATATCATTCGGTGTGAAAAACACTACACTAATAATTTAATTCATAATATTCTATACACTTAAAATTCAAATATATTAATTATTTTATGAAAATAGTCATTCATCCAAACGAGTCATTGTTGTGTTTCTCATCGCATTTGCATATGTCGCATGCCATTACATTTTTTATTTGGTAAAAATTATAATTTGTAGTTAAAAAAAAAATATCCTTTTAAGTTGTTGTAAAAATTACGAGTATTTAAATTTTTTTATATTTTATAGTTAAAATTAGTAACATGAAGTTAAAAGCTACTAACAATAACTTACCAAACACTCCATTTGAGAGGTGTTATAATATTCTTTACTTAAGCAACAATGTATCTTTTTTTTTCATTTGTTTTTTGATTCGCAAAGAGAAAAATTTTGTAAATAAAAGGGTGAATGGCATATAAAGGGAATAAAAATTCCATTGCAAAGATGCATCAAACAATTTAAAGGAGTACAAAAAATTCTATAATTGATAAAGAGACCAACCAATTAGGATAGTAAGACAACAAAACAGGAGCATCAAAGCAAAACCCATCAAAGCACTAGAGCTATTGTTCTCTCACACAATTCAAGAAAACTTTTCAAGGATGATAGATTATATTAGCATACAAGTAGATTACTAATTTAATAATTTAAATAATTAAAATTTTTAATAATATTATTAAAAAATTTAAGTTAAAATTATTAGTAATAGTTCATAAATTTTCTTATATATCAAATTTATTTTTTTATTTCTATCAATATAAAATTAGGTATCATATACTACTTGTCATAAATCAGAGTTATGGTATGATATTACTTATAATGAGTCATGGCATTTCAAGTTTAATGACCAAAGATGAGTTGGCTCAAAAACAAACAAACAAACAAACAATAATGGTTTATCAAGATAACCCAAAATATTTAAGTTAAATTATTAATACTAATAAGGAATTCTTTTTATATCACTTAAAATTCCTATATGCACGTCACCATTCACCAACATAAAATGTAATAATTTGTTTTTGTAAGACTTTTGTAATTTAATAATATTTTTAAAATTTTTCATCACAGAGATTGTGGGTTCGAGCCTTTAGTGGAAGGTTGAGAGTGATCCCAATTTTTTTATTTTAAATTAAAGTAGTATAAATTTTTTTTATAACAAAAAAATTCGCAATATTGTGGGTTCCGTGCCAAAAGCCTCTCCTCTCTCTCTCTCTCTCTACATTGACGGTAAGAATAAATTTTAGAAAATTTTTGATAAATATTAAGTGAATTAACACTATTATTAATTAAAAAAATATTAAAAATTAATTATATAATTTTAACTAATAATTTTATATTTTAAAAAATAAAAAGTAACTAAAAATAAAATAAAAAAGAGAAGAGATTGCCCAATATTTGGCAAAGAAAAAAAGAGGTTAGTGAACCCGACACCTTTTTTCAAACTCAATTTCGGATTATTTTGGGTTGCTTTTATGGGATAGTAGAATAATAAGTGAATATTCAAAACATTGAGTTAGTCCTGTTTGGCATCTCTTATAAAATTTTTTCGTTTTTGCAAAACAAAACCATTTTTAATTTTAAGTTTTAATATTTGGCATTTTTAAAAGGTAAACTTTTAAATTATAGTGTTTGATATCTCTAAAAAGTCACTTACTTTTTTTAAATATTTTTTAAAATAAAAAATCTTATACATATTCTAAATGCACTAATTTTTTTGAAATAAATAATTATAATACATTTAATTTAAAAAATCAACATTTTTCATAAAAATAAAAAGTCATGCTACTATTCAAAATACTACAACTTAAATATAAAATATAAAATATAAAATATAAAAATATATATTAAACATTTTTATAAAAAGAAAAAGAATTACCAAAAAAAAATTATCAATTTTTTTCTAAATTTTTTTTTTGGGTAATTAATTTTTCCAAAAATTTAATCTAACGTCAATGTAGAGAGAGAGAGAGAGAGAGAGAGAGAGAGAGAGAGAGAGAGGGTAAGGGAGAGGAGAGGTTTTCCGGTTCAATTCTGGGTAAGGGGTCTGGGATTGTAGAAATTATCCTTCCGTTACGTGGTAAAAATACATTGTCACTATCATTGAACCCACATACAAAAACACTGAACAATGATTTAAAGTAAATACTTTCTATTTTTTCTAAAAAATAGGCTATGTTTGGACAAATATTATTTATTTGCTTATTTTTACTTATTTTAACTTAAATAATATAAAATTTAACTTATTAATTTATTTTTATTTTTTCTAAATTTTTTTTATTTTAATTAAAAAATTTTATTTCTTTTGCTCGTTTCAATTAGAAGAGTCTAAAAAATATAACGATTTAACTAAATAATAAAAAAAATTCACTAAAAATAAAAAATTTATAATATTAAATACGTCAACGATCCAAATTTACCCAATACCATAAACTAATAATTTTTTTCTAGCCGGACAAGTTTTGAAACACTAGATATTGATTCAGATACATTGAAACTAACATAACCCGAGAAACTAATATGACTATTTAAAAATACCAAACATAAATTTGAGGACAATACTCTAACACTCTGTTTGCTAACCTTTACAGTTTTTTATTTTTTATTTATAAAAAATAAAAAAAATATTTTTATTTATATTTATAAAAAAAATAAAAATAAAAATATATTTGGTAACATAAATATTTAAAAAAGTAGTAATTAAAAATTACAGATAAATCCAATCAAAATGAAAATACATTTTTTTTATTTTTCAAAATTTTGTAAATTTTAAAAACTATTTACAATTTTAAAAAAATAAAAATAATTACCAAATATATTTTCATTTATAATTTACAAAAATTTTAAAAATAAAAAACATAAACTCCACCAAACAACAACTAAAAAACAACGGAAGGAGGTCATAAGCCGATAGTTGGATCATAAAAAGGTCAGAGTTTGATCACCACTACTTTGGGACCTTTTTTTCTGGGAAAAAAACAATATATTTACAACCCAAATGAAAAATAAAAATAAAAAATTGTTGATTTAAATCTCTGAAAAAAAAAAAACTTGTTGATTTAAATATCTGAAAAAAAAAATGCTTTCTTTCCATCTTTCTTTCTTTCTTTCTTTCTTAACCCAACGCAGCAAAACCGCCGGCTCTCATCATTTGCTTGAACTCGTTGAAATTGACCATCCCATCGCCGTCAACATCCACCTTGGTGATCATCCTCCGGCAGTCCTCCGCCGTCCTCCCTTGCTTCAGCCCCAGCGCTGCCAGCACCGACCTCAACTCCTCCACCGTGATGAACCCGTCGCCGTTCCGGTCGAACACGTCGAATGCCTCCTTCATATCCTCGTCCTCCCCCTCCCCGCCTCCGCCGCTCTCCTCCATTATCGACAGGTACAGAGCCCCGAACTCATCAATATCGACGCACCCGTCTCCGTTCGCGTCAATTTTTCCGATCATATGGACCAAATCGGCGTCGGGGATGGAGATTCCCATGTTCTCCAACGAGTCGTTCAACTCCTTCTTGGTGATCTTTCCGTCCCCGTTTCTGTCGAACAGTTGGAAGACACGGCGGAGCTCGGTGGAATCCATTGTCGGAAGGGTGAGAGAGGGCGGAGGGGTGGTGGAGGTGAATGTTTGGTGGAGGAGGAAGCAAGAAGGAGGAGGAAGGTAGGCCCTGAGCTTCTTGGGCACCAAATAGAGGAGGAGTGAATTTAGGAGGTTGCAAAGAAGGAAAATGCTCAACAAAATGGGCGGCATTGCTGGCAGGCGGCTGTGGTGTGAGGATTTGCGCGGAGGGCGTTGCTTAATGCTTATGTTTAGTGTTGTTGAGAAAAACTTGGAGACACAGTTGGGTGCTAAATAAGGAGGAGTTTAAAGAGAGAGAGAGAGAGAGAGAGAGAGAGAGAGAGAAAATATAGGCCATGTTTAGCTGCCGTCTATCATGAATTTTTTTGCAATGCATTATTCAACCGTTCTGCATTGCGGTTTAGATTAAATTTTAAAAAATTTACTTATTTTTTTTGTCTTTTTAAATTTTTTTAATCTTTTGATTTAAAATTTTTATTTATTCAAATTGTTTCGATAAGATAAATCTAAAAATTAAAATAATATAAATTTTTTATTAAAAACAAAAATAAGTGACGTCAAATTTGACTTATTAGTTTATTTAGATTATTTTTGGTCTTTTTAAAAAAAATTATTTTTCAATTAGGTTCTTATTTTATCAACTCGTTTTAATGAGGAAATTAAAAAATATAATAGTCTAATTAAATGATAAAAAAAAAATTAATAAAATAAAATAAAATAAAACAAAATAAAATCAACAAATAAACTATTATTTTAAACGGTGCCATTTTTAAAATTTGAAATGATAAATAAATTCGATGAGACACATAAGTCTTATTTTATAGGAAAATTATGTTTTGTTAGTCCAATTTTACCGTTTGTCTGAAATAACAAACAAGTCAACCGTTTGGCTTGCCAATAGATCATCATAAGCACTATAAAATGAAATCAATGCCTCTCTATTATAACTAAAATAATTTTTTTATAATTAGTTCTGTGATTAGATTTTTTTTTTTTTTTTTTTTATAATTTATGCGGAGGGGAGAGGGGATGGCATATAATTAATGTCAGTGTTGGAGGTGTCCTCTTAACACATTAATTAGGATCTGTCAATTTACGCGTATTAGATGAGATGATATTATTAAAATGGGCTTTCAAAAACGCGCTGTTATAATTGTTGTTTGGTGATCTGGTTTGGTGTGGTGCAACTGAGGCCTGAGGGGTATATTTTACCAATTCAAAATTAGGAGAGAGAGAGAGAGAGAGAGAGAGAGAGAGAGAGGGGAGAAATTATTTAAGTTTTTTTTCTTTTTTCATCACCTT
The DNA here is from genome assembly GCA_034768845.1 of Heliamphora exappendiculata. Classification (NCBI taxonomy): domain Eukaryota; kingdom Viridiplantae; phylum Streptophyta; class Magnoliopsida; order Ericales; family Sarraceniaceae; genus Heliamphora; species Heliamphora exappendiculata. The sequence goes on from JAOTRH010418252.1 coordinate 18,169, forward strand.
CATGTTGTTTTATTTATCAACTAACGAATTGTCAGTATTTAAAATTACTATCAAATATAATTTGATTTTAACATTAATTTTTAATAATAATTTAGAGTTAAAAAACTATTAAGATCAATAGCATGTAGAAATATATAAAAAATGGGAGAGAGAGCTAATGGTATATATGAGAGAGATTTAAAATGAAAAATGGGGTTGTCAGGGTGAGATCGGCTCCAAAGGTTTTAGTAGGTCTTTTTCAACGAGTCGGTTTAATAGGGTTGATAGTGGTACGATTAATTGGGTGAAGGACTGAAGGTTCTTTTTTGGGCTCGAGTTTGGTTTTGGTAGGTAGGCTAGATAGGTGGATTTTACGGTTCAGATCTGGGCTCATAAGGTTTACAACATAGGTTTAGTTCACAAGGTTCGTGGAGTTGCTGGCTAGGTTAGGATTACAGCTATACAACGTCCTCAATTTTTGACTTAATTTCCCTTTCTCAGTATCCTCATATTGCAATTCATCTTCTATCTATATCCCAACATCTAATACTTGCTCGAATTTCATAACCAATTAGATAATTAGATATTTTTGGAACTGCAGTTGCACAGGTTCTTCACCACCATTCCCACTTGTTGTTTCTCTATGTATTGATTGGTCAACTTTGCTACCTTAGCTCTCCAACGAGTTAAAAATTCGACAAAGACCCCTTAGAGTCCTATCTAGTAGTTTCGAGTTCTCGGGTCATGACGTTGAGCTGGATATTGTAATTATACTGATTTACAATGGTAGTAGCGATGTCTTCCCAAATTCTAGTCATAGTAGTTTTCAGCGACAAAAACCGTTTATGTGTTGCCCTCAACACTAAATGGTGAAACAACTGAGCCTTTAATTTATCACTGATTCCCATTGGTCACAAAGTCCCTACATACATTCTTAGATGAATTCTAAAATCTCTATTGTCGTAGAACTTTTTCATATGTGGCATTTGAATTTTTTCGAAAGTTTTGCATTGGCGAAGAGATAGAGTCATTCTACATCTAACATATAATTTTTCATCCGTTGGCTTTCCTCAATACCTTCTCTAACTTGTCGATCTTATCAGATAAGACCGACTCTCTTGTAGGTGCAATTATACCCTCCGAGACAACTGGCCGGGCCACTAAAGAGGTCCTACACCAGGCGGGACTTCTTTAGGTAATGGATTCTCATCCCATATGCAGTCTTCATTCCCTTTTAACTGATGGTCATTTCACGGAACTATATTCGGGTCTACTACTCGAGCTTGTAAGGCCTGAATTTATGCATGGCACTCGGCCTGAGCTCAGGCCTGATTGCTTATGGCTATGTTGACCCCTTCCACTATCCGCACTGTACTTCTAAAATGGCCCTCATCATATTGGCCATGATTAGATCTCCATCTACAATTGATGATCCTGACTGTCTTTGTTCTATCCTTTCGAGTCTTCCTCTTAGAGATCTAGCCCAAATGCGTATAAGTTCTTCTTTCCTCAAAGCTATAGTCTCAAGGTTGGATCATTAAAACTGAAACAAATGGAAAAGGAATGGGGAATCGTCAATCGAGGTCCTATCACGATATGACTCATTCTCGATAAAAAAAACTTGGGACAACACGAGCAGAGAGGAGATGCTAACTATACAAATAAAAGTAATCATAAAAGAAATATTACATAATCCTAAAAGAATTTTTTATCCTAATAGAAAGGTTCTAAGAATCTATATGCAATAGAAAGATGCCAGTAGATCTACACTCAGTGTACTTTCTAAAAAGAGTCAAGAATATAATCATATACCAGGTAATGGTGAAAGACAATGGTCAAATGATACGCAATAACTCTTTTTGCCAAACGTAAAGGAGCGTGTAGTCAGAAAGCTTGCTGACTTTCCCAACATAGCCCTGAGACAATAAACTGATCGAGGTATTGGGTTAGCAGAGTGTTGGGCTAAAGAGAGATTAAGCACACAATAATGTACAATGTATATGTGAATACTAATAAAAAATTTAAAACAATAACTAATGTGTTTTTGAGTTGAACCCTCTGTTTATACCATATTTTATTAATAATAACGACAATGGTTAAATAAACCTATCGAAGGTTGTAAAATTAATAGCCCACCGAATAAGTTTTATTGGTAATAATGATAAGGATTAAATAAGACTATCGAATGTTGTAAAAATAATAGCACATCGAATGAAAAAGAAGTCATTGAAGCCTTTTTAGGTTCAATAAGTAGTTTCTTTCAAATAACCCATGTCGAAGTTAATTCTTGGGTTGCGAGAATAATATTAGTCTGGGAAAGTTTTTTGAATGAATTATTCAGAAATAAATCCACATGTCGCAGCAAAGGGAGTATAAAACACACGTTGGTGATAACTGCCACAGTTGTTTACACGTTCTTCTGTGTAGTTGAGACACGATCAGAGCAGTTAAAGGGCATGTCCAGGCAAAAATGACAAGTGTCAATCCGGGGTTTGGAACTGCAAGAGGCGGTTAAGAGATTGCAGGCAACGTGTAGTAATTCAAAAACAATGAAGCAGTTATTAGAAACTGCCAACGGTTACTAAAATAGCTTTATAAATAAGTTAATTGCAATGAAGATGACATTTACACAACTTGACAAACTGCATATCTTTTCCTTTTATCCTTTTACTTATCTTGTAATTTCTCATTCCAGTTCATAGTAGTAGATCTTAGTATTTATAAAAAGTTTTCCGTCGAAGTTAATAAAATTCTAGTTTTATTGCATTGATTTCATCATCTGTAATTTTTTTTTAACAAAATTCTGAAACAAGACATAGAACCCAGAAGCAATCGCTTGATATTCTATGAAAATTTTCTTTCAAAGAAGATTTGATTTGTTGTTGTGGTTAACAAATTTTGGCACGCTCAGTGGGACGCCGTATTAAGTCAGAAAAAAAAAATAAGATTGTGCAAACACATAAGGATAAAGCAGTGCAAGAATGTGTGGCCTCCGCAAATGTTACTAATAGTGTAACTAATGAATTGGACCAATCAAATGGTTCAAATGGTCAATCAAAGAACTTAAAGAGGTTCTCTACACATGAGCGACAGATGGTGTTTAAAGCTCTCAGCAATCCAAAGTTAGTCAAGGTATCAACAATCCAAGTCCAGAAGATCAGGATTTAATATTGGCGATGAAAAAAATTGTCAAAAGTTTTGAAGCAGTAGCTCCACCTCTGGGGCCAACATCAAATGACATGACAAATGCAAATATGTCACAAGGACAGTTAAATTCAGAGTAACAAGAGTTATTGATGGCTTTAGGTGTTGGGAATTTGTAGCAACAGGTAAGTTACAATCCTATGTATGAACCTAAAATGTCTCAAGGACAAGGGGCATATTATAATTCTATTTATGAACCAAGAAATCCTCATGGATTAGGTCTACAAGATTATAAACCTCTTAATTCCAATAGACTCTCATTAGAAACATATTTAACTTCGCATGTGGTAGATTCGATTTACCCAACTCCACCAGTTTTGGTTTCATTCAGGATTGAATAACCTATTCCTCCGGTTGAACAACCAATGAATGTTAACCCTATGATTGGTCAACAGTTTGTGCCTAATAGGGAACAAATTGCAGAGAATGTGCAAAATTTATATGGTCCTGCTATTCGAAAGACTGAAAGACCTATGTTTGGAAAATCATATTCATATTGTGTAGATAATTTAGGTTTTCAAAGAAATTACAAGATACCTGAATTTACTTTATTTTCGGGAGAAGAAAGTCAGTCAACCATTGAACACATTGATCGTTTCACTTTACAATATGGAGAAGTAAGAGGAAGTGATTACCTTAAAATGAAGTTATTCCCACATTCATTGACCAAAATAGCGTTTTCATGGTTTATTAATTTACCCGCTTATTCAATTCGAACATGGCAAGAAATGGAAGAACAGTTCCATGCTCAGTTTTTCAAGACTAAACCTGAGGTAACAATGGCCGACCTAGCCAAAATTAGGCAAAGTTCGATGGAAACAGCCGAATAGTTTATTAGTAAGTTCAAAAAACTCAGGAATATGTGTCATGCTTATTTACCTGAAACTGAAATAGTCAAACTAGCCCAAAATGGGCTTGATTTCGAACTAAGAAAAAAGTTCGAATGAATGAAATTTAAAGATCCATTTGAATTAGCATCAAGAGCAACTAGATATGAAAACTTGTTAAAAGAAGATATACAAAAGAAATCTACGACCTTAGGGACTTATTATTAAGAGGTCAAAAGAGATGTAGAAATAGATGTCACGCATGTAATAATAAAAACACCAATTATCCGTGATACATTACAAAGAATTAAAAAGCCTTTGAATATTCCATCAACACAGCCAAACAGAAAGAACTAATTATCAGTCCAGCGATAGTACTCATTCGACTGACCAAAAGTGGATGAACTGTTCGACGAAATGATGAAACAAAGGTTCAATACCCTGTCGAATGGCCATACGATCCCACCTGACAAAGAAATGAGGGGTAAAAAATATTGTAAATGGCATAACTCTTTTAGGCATTCTACTAACAATTGCATAACTTTTCAAAATATTGTACAGGACTAGATTCAAAAGGAAATGCTACAATATGTGAAAGGAAAAGAAGTGATGAAAGTGGATAGTGATCCATTTTCCAAGATGATAAACATCAACATGATCACAGCCGATTTAGGAAAGGTTGTAGGAAAACTATCTAGTGTAATTGTGCATGACAGAATTGCACAATAAGAAAAGCCAACTAGGTCTGACAAGGGTAAAGAAAAAATGCCAGAGCATGCCGAGCAAAAGTATATATGTATAAGATGTCGTAGATCAGTACAAGAAACTGAAATCGAAATAGCAGAGAAAGAAATGAAAACAAATTTTTCAGAAGAAGTTCTTCATTTCAATACAATAGGGGGAGGAGATCTGCAAATTTATAATGGGGTAAAGTTAATATATGAAGGACCAGATCCTGGAAGTTTTGGTCCATGTGAAGTAGAAATATATGGGCTGAATGATGGACCATTTTTTATGAAAGGAAATCCAGTTGTCCCTTGTTTGCCGGGCACTCAGGAGAAGAAACATCAGGGAAGAAGACTAGTTCTAAGGCCTCATCGGAAGCCAACACCTTGGTAAGGGTTTCAACAAAATTGACATTTTGATGAGTTAAGAAGAATGGTTAAACCTATAGTTTTTCCTATTGATTGATAGGAAAGAGGAAGGCCCCCAAAATTTTCATTTTCAAAAGGTTGGTATACCCCAGCAACCTCAACTCAAAAGAGAATACTGCAAAGGAAATTCGTTGCAAGAGCTTTACCAAATATACATCTAGACTACCCAAGAAGCCCACTATCCTAGACCAGCACAAAATATGATATGCACCAGAGATGGAATGAAACTTGCAAATCATAACTTGCCTGATCAAAAGGTTGGGGGCAAAGAAATACCGCAAAATAAGCTTTAGCAAGAAAACTTGAAGAGGTTAAAAAGTTGTTACTGTCTGATGATGATGAACCAGAATCAATCAAGGCATCAGATATGGATGAGCATAGAGATAGGAATCCAGTGCTTATAGAAAAGAAACACAGTCTGAATTCCAATGATTCAAGTGATTTTAGAGAAAGGCTAGAAGCAGCAATTCAATTTGGATCGATATCATCTAACGTTGACTATAACATGATTTTGATTCTACCAAAAATGTTTCAGGCAAAGCCAAATCAACCTGCCAGTCTCGACGGAGATGTTGAAGATAGATCAAAAGCTACTGTTACTATGGAAGAAATAGAAAAAAGAATGCCTTTGTCACAAACTATAGGCATTGAAAAAGATTGGATAGAAAAGTCTCAAGTGATAATATAAGTGCCGGAAGAAGCTCTAATAAAGCATTTGAAACCATTGTATATCATCGCTGTTATCGATGGTAAAAGTATTGATAGAGTTTTGATCGATAGTGTTTAGAAAATATTGTAACTTATAACTAAAATTAATAGTAGAAAATTAAAAACTAGTAGCAGAAACTTGGCCAAACACCCCATTTATAGGACGTGGTATTCTTTAGCCTATGTTTGGACTAACTTTTTTGTAGACTTTTTGGTTTTTTACTTTTTTTTTGGTAAAAAAGTAGATGTAAAAATATATTAAAAAAACTAGCTGAGACCAAATAAGTAGGCTTTTTAAAGGCTTTTATGCAAAAAAAACTCCCAAAAAGGTTAGTCCAAACATAGGATTAGGTAATATTTTTATTTAATGATATAGTATACAATATTTTGTGGCACATAATAATTATTGACCTTTATTGAGGTTTGCCTTAAATTTTCCACTAGGCAATTCAGTTCGGATGGATGTGACTCATGTTCGAACGCTCTTAGAATGTGGGCGCTGAGAAAGGTAAGCTCTACCAAGTTTCGTCTAAACTTCATAATGTCCTAAAAGCATGGCTTATTGCATTTTTTAGGGTTTTTTCACGGGAATTATTAATATATGGCCCTATTATCCTCTAAAGTTAATAGGGACACTTAAACTTTTTAAGACATGCTTTAGAAAGGCTTGCGAGAGACTTGTCATTCGTATTATTTACCATAGATAGATTCTTTTTTTCCTGTGGACGTGAACACTCGTGAAACCACGATATTCTTGTGTATTTATGTTTATTTGTCTTCTTCTATTCTCTTGCATGGATTAAAGTCAATGAGTATCATTAAGTATTAGAATGATTAGTTGTAGTAACAATTGGTTGACTTAAGCTACTTATTGGTCCAAACAAAGGAGACAATTTGTCTAATTATGGACTTTTATAATTGCAATGAACCATGAATCTAGGAAACAGTCTGTCTCCGTGTACCACTGAGCTGGTTCCTCTTTCTCTCCTCTCACAAATTTACAAATATGCCAACAACTGCGGATCTGTATTTGGATTGACAAACGATAATGAGGTCCTGATTTGCAACTAATTTCAAATTTTGTTTTTATTTTTTTATTTTTTTATTTTTTGATATTTTTAGCTAAAAAATTAAATTAAATTTGAAGTAGATTGTTTGGGTAAATTTGATATTTTAAATTTTACCGTTTTATATATATTTGATATCAACAATTATATGTAGTTGGTAGTGGTAATAAATAAATTATGAATGAAAGTATTATTGTATTTTAAAAGTGGTACTGGGAGTTTAAAAAAAATATTTTTTGAGTTTGTATTTTGATTTAATTTTCTAAATTTTTAAAATTTTTGCTATTATGCCAAATGGACAATTTTAACTTTCTAGTGTTTTTAGTTAAAAAGTTAAAAAATTAAAGTTGACAATCAGAACCTGACATGAATTAATTTGTTTACGTAAAGTATATTGATATTTTTTCAAGTGATTTAAAATTCATTAAAAGTGTATTAAAATTATTTTTTTTTTCTTGAACTGGACTACCATGTGCAGTAATCATTTCGATGCATTCAGAATGAATTTTATAATTGTAAATAAATTTGTATAGCTAAAAGCAAAAGTTAAAGTAACTAAAACTTAAAATGTAAAATTAGTGGGCAGTCTAATTTATAGGTCATTTATTATTTTTCATCAAGCATAAAACTTTTTAACAAGTAAGTACCATTGGCATAAAAGTTTTAACGCGCAAGATTTTTTTGGGACAAACATTCTATAGAATAAGTAAATTTATCTGTGCATTTTTCAAAATATGTATAAAGATACAGATAAATTTATCTGTCTTCTATTGAAAGCATACATAAAGAATACAGGTAAATTTATCTGTTTGTATTATCTGTGTTCATATGCAAACAGATAAATTTATCTGTTAGGCATCAATATGCATACAAATAAATTTATCTATTTGCAATATTTGTGTTCATATTCTTAACAGATAAATTTATCTGCTTACATATTAAATAAATGAATATCAAACAGATAAATTTATCTATTTGAAGGATATTTTCGGAAGAATTCGCGCAATTGGATCTTGCGCATTAAAATTTTTGTTGATAAATCTTACACGTTAAAATTTATTTTTTTAAACTTTTGGCTGAAAGCCCCAAATTAAAATTACAATAACTATATATACAACTGCACATAAAATTATCATAACCAAAACTAGGGCGAAAATGATGAAAAATTAAAAATTAAAATAATTAATTGACCGCACACCTTAACTGATTATTAGTGCACATGATAACTGGTCATGGGTACACAGTAAAATCGAAAATGATCATTATCAAATCCTAAAATTACTATAACTAAAATTAATAATAGAATAATAAAAAAATGAGCACTATATTTTTTTATTTAATGGCCACGTTTGGATAAAGTTGCTTATTTGCTTATTAGCTTATAAGTCAAAAAATAAGCCACATCATTTGGGTAGCCAAATAAGTCAAAATTAAATAAGTAAATACGCTCGTTTAGGTAACCAAATAAGCAAATAAGCAAATAAGTGCGTTTGGGTAATCAAATAAGCAAATAAGTTGGCTTATAAGCCAAATAAGCTCGTTTGGATATCCAAAAAAGTAAATAAGTAAATAAGCAAATAAACTCGCTTAGGTAGTCAAATAAGCAAATAAGCAAATAAGCAACTCTACCCAAACGAAGTGGCTTATTAGCAAATTGACTTATTTGCTAATAAGCAAATAAACAAATAAGCAAAGTTTCCAAACAGAGCCAATATTTAACCACAATTTACTAGGCAGTAACTAGGAGAAACCATTTCCAAAATAAATGTCATGTTAGTAAAGATGTGCATGTGGCATTAAGTCTTAAAATCGGATTTAATAATTTTATTTTTGGTAAATTTTAAGCCAAAATAATTGTGGAATTCATACGTCTTTTGAGTTGGGTTCGGGGTGCTACGCATTCTCCTCCGCGAGGAGATGAACGACATGTGTTCAATTGCTCAAATTCGATAAGAGGTAAATGAGAAATCGATGTTTAAAGGTGTCTCTTAAACATGGGTTTTATTGGGTTTTATGGAAGTGTGGAACTTCTATCCCACATTGGAAGTTCTTGAGGAACTTAGTGGGTATATATAAGCTAGAGTTGGACTAGGGGGAGGGTCCCTTGGGGGTACACAATTTTGTGGATGGGTGAGGACCTACTTAACGGTAGGTTCGACCCATTTCACACACACGCGCGCGCCCCCCGCCGCTGCCTCCGTCTGACCGGTCAAGCTTGGGCTTGGGCCATGGGTTGCCCCGATCCGAGTAGCTTATATATTTTTAGAGATGTCACGCCCCAAAAATCCAGGGTCACGTGAAAGTCCACCAAACACCAGTTTTCTAAAAATAAGATTTTCTTCACAATCAAAAATAGCTTTTGCAATTAAAAGAAAAAGGGAACCCAAGATTTATCTCTTATAAACAGAAGACATACAATTCCAACATGCATACAATATAGCGCCTTATGGCGTACAAAACAAACCTTTAGGAACAGGCTTACAAAAGGAAAACTAAATACAATCTTCCATCATCCGTTACCACGGGCACCACTAGGTCTACTCATCAAGAGCATCAACATCATTCCTTGAAAAAGGTTTGACAAATCCCACAACGTGAGTCGAAGCCCAATAGAAATAGACTATGAAGCAGTAAAACAGGTTATGCCATCATATAACATAAAGTCAACTCAATCACATGAGTCTCAAAGACTTTTCATCTTAAAAACTACCAGTTTTCCAGCAGACCAACACAAGCCTCAAAAGGGTTTTCCTTTAGAAAACTCAGTTCACCAACGCGCGCACACGAATGCACACACTCAGATCACATCCATGTGACCCGACCAACTCGAGGTCTAAAATAAGGCACCGCCACCGGACGAGCATATTGATCTCGTCACGTTACTGCCACTCAGCCATGCAAGGCCCGTGGGATAACTGGACGCCTTATACTTCCAACACGACCTGCTTTCTTTTTCGGTAACTAGTCGCCGGGCAGAGACACCCAACTGTGCAGTGTTCTGGTCTTTCACCATGGAGGAACTTGTGCCCTGAATTTACTAGATCCAAAGATCTCTACTCGGTCATTTTTCAGTATCATGTTTAAAAACGTATCCGCGTGAGTCCAACCCAAACGATTCCTCTCACCAAACCCACAAACACTTCGAGTCCAATCCTAAAGGTTCTTCTCATCACAACATGTATTAAACTAGGAAAAGCGCAAAAATATGCTTTTTATCCTAACAAAACATGGTTTATACGTAAAACATAGCATTTAAAACATTTTCAACAGGTAAAAACGTATACAACTGCACGTAGCACCCTTTAAAGACAATATAGTATAGGATCTTACCTCGATGAATCAAAAACTCAATACCTCGATTCATGTGCAAAATCGAACTTCGTCAAAATAAAATTTTGTCGGGATGAAAGTGGAGCCTACGGCGTGAATAGCAAGGATCCACTCATAGATAATGAAAAACTAAGCTCGAGCCACCCAAAAGTCTAGAGAGAAGGTGGAGCAAAAGGGAAACTTAGTCAAGAAGCAACCAAGATATGAAAATATCTGCCAAAAGGTGGATACTTATAGGCCACGCCAAAGCACAGAAGGTCAGTCGATTGGACCGCACGGGTCAGTCAACTGAAAAGCCTCTAGAAAGCCCAAAAATAGCCACTGCCTCATGTCAGTCGACTGGATAGCCACTAGAGGGACATCAGTCGACTGGAAAGCCCCTTTCAGTCGACTGAACTTCCAGTCGACTGAAAAGCTACGGTCAAAACTAAAACCATTTCAGTGGCCTGGTCAGTCGACTGATCCTCTCACATCAGTCGACTGAACCACCCAGCCAACCGAAAAACACACTAACGAAACCCGAGAAAGCATAAAACACAAACGTACATGCTGTTCTACAACATTAAAGTATAAATCATTCATCGATGATATACATGTAGTGAGATGAAATACGTTGGGCATATATATATAGAAAAGAAAGGGAATCGGGTCTTACAACTCTCTACCCTTAAGGAATTTTGTCCCTGAAATTCACGTCAAGGCTACAAGGTAAACAATTCCAGGAATCTAGCTCGAACCCCAGACTTAAGCTCCCACGTCGCTTTCTCAACCCTGTGATGAAGCCATAGAACCTTGACATAAGCAATTGTTCTGCCTCTCAACACTCGCTCCCTCGTATTTAGCATCTTCACTGGATGCTCTTCGCATGTGACATCCTCATCAATTCGTATCTCAGCCCAATCCAGAACATGTGAAGGGTCAGGCTCATACCTTCGAAGCATGGACACGTGAAACACATTGTGCACAGACGCCAACTGAGGTGGCAAATCTAAACGATATGCTACCGCTCCAACCCTTTCTAGGATCTCAAATGGTCCTATGAAACATGGTGATAACTTACCGCTACGGCCAAACCTCATCAGGCCTCTACGTGGTGAGACTTTCAAAAACACATGGTCCCCCACTGCAAACTCCAACGGTCTTCTCCTCTGATCTGCATAGCTCTTCTGATGACTCTGAGCTGTCACTAGGCATTGACGAATTATCGCGATCTTCTCACTTGTCTCCCATACCAAGTCAGGTCCTAGAATTGTGGTCTCTCCCACATCTGTCCAATATACTGGTGACCTACACGGCCTACCATGCAAAGCCTCATACGGTGCCATCCCAATACTGGACGGACTTATAACTGTTGTTGTATGCAAGCTCTGCCAATGGTAGATGATCTTTCCAAAAATCCTAAAAATCCAGCACACAAGCACTCAACATGTCCTCTAAAATCTGTATGGTCCTTTTCGACTTACCGTCTGTCTGAGGGTGAAAAGTTGTATTGAATGTTAAGCTCGTTCCCAAGGCCACCTGAATACGCTACCAAAAGCGCGATGTAAAGCGCGGATCTCGATCAGAAACAATAGTCACAAGCACTCCGTATAGTCGGACTATCTCACGGACATACAACCTACCTAGTCTGTCCACTGAATCTTTCACACGTACAGGAAGAAAATGCGCCGACTTCGTCAATTTATCAACCACAACCCAAACAGCATCGTGTCCCTTCGACGATCGAGAAAGTTCTAATACAAAATCTATCACGACATTCTCCCACTTCTACTCAGATATAGGCAATGACTGTAACAATCATGTAGGTCTCTGGTATTTTGCCTCTACCTGCTGATAGGTATGGCACCGAGAAACGAACCGAGTTACATCCCTCTTCATCCCCGTCCACCAGAACTAGCGGCGCAGGTCGTGATACATCTTCGTGCCTCCTGGATGCACAGTAAGATGAGAGTGACGATAATCATTTAGTATATTAGCACGGCATAATTCTGGTACAAATAATCTCCCAACCAACCTCAGACTCTGATCTGGACTCACAACCCATCCCGCTGTATCCTCTCCACTAGCAACACGATCCCATATCATCTGAGCTTCCTGATCCGTCTATTGAGTCTCTAACACACGTGTAATCAATGTAGGTCGTGAAGCTACTGAAAATAAGGTCGCACCTCTCCTTGTCTCTCCAAGGCATAGATCAAACTCACCAACCTCTCCCAACATATCCCATTCTCGTATAGCCACAGAAGCTAATGAATTATGGGATCTCCTACTAAGTGCATCGGCCACAACATTAGCCTTTCCCGGGTGATACTACAAATCAAAGTCGTAGTCTCCCAACAACTCCATCCATCTTCGTTGGCGTAAGTTCAAGTCTTTATGTGAAAATAAGTATTTTAAGCTCTTGTGATCAGAGAAAACCTTGAAGTGCTCACCATATAGGTAGTGTCGCCACGTCTTCAAAGCAAAGACCACAGCTGCCAACTCCAGATCGTGTGCCAGATAGTTCTTTTCGGGGGTCTTCAACCGTCGAGACCAATAAGCAACAACCATACCTCCCTGCATCAGAACACAGCCCAGACCATCATGCGACGCATCGCAATACACGGTATACCTCAAATCTCATTCTGGGATAATCAACACTAGTGCACTGGTCAATCTCCTCTTCAGCTCCTGGAATGCTGACTCATAGAACTCACTCCAAACGAACATAACTCCCTTCTGCGTAAGACGCATTGTCGGTGCCACAAGTCGAGCAAAATCCTTCACGAACTGCTGATAGTAGCCTACTAAACCCAGAAAATGGCGAATCTCAAAGACATTCTTCGGTCGTTCCCAACCCATCACTACATTGGTCTTCGAAGAATCCATTGACACTCCATCTGTCAACACTACGTGTCCAAGAAACCTTACTTCGAACATTCAAAACTCACATTTCTTGAACTTCGCATACAAGCAATGCTTTCTCAGAAGCTGTAGGATAATACGCAGATGCTCCTCGTGCATCTCCTGCACAGGTGAATAGATAAGAATATCATTCACAAACACCACCACAAAGTTGTCTAGATACTGGTGAAAGATACGGTTCATCAAACCCATAAACATCGTAGGGGCGTTTATCCGACCAAACGGCATAACTAGAAACTCTTAGTGACAATAACGAGTCCGAAAGGCGGTATTCGCTATGTCCTCGTCCCTAATCCTCAGCTGATGGTACCCTGGCCTCAAGTTAATCTTCGAGAAGCAGCTCGACCCCTTCAACTGATCAAATAAGTCATCAATCCTTGGCATCGAATACTTATTCTTCTCTATTACCTAATTCAGCTTCTTGTAGTCAATACATAAACGCAAGGATTCGTCATTGTTCTTAGCAAATAGAGCTAGAGCTCACTATGGAGACGTACTCAGGCGTACAAACCCCTTGTCAAGCAATTCCTAAAGCTGTACCTTGAGTTCTCGTAGCTCCGCTAGGGCAAAATGGTAAGACGGCATAGAAATGCGAGCAACTCCTAGGTCCAAATCAATAGAAAACTCCACATCTCGGTTCGGCGGCAACTCGAATAAATCGTTAGGAAAGACATCTAGGTAGTCATAAACCACTGGTGGGAACTCCCCTCGATCTCTGACCATCTCATCCAATCTGATTGCTGAAAAGAGGAAACCCAAGTTTCCCTGGTTCTGACCAACATCGGACATAGGTACCAAACTGTCATCTCGATTACCTACAAAATAAAAGCAATCACTCGACGGCATACAGATTGATACCTTTTGTCGTTCGCAGTATATGAAAGCACGGTAGGTGGTCAACCAGTCCATCCCTAGGATGACATCAAGCGTGGTTATATCTAGAATGATAAAATTAAACTCTAAACAACGACCATCGACCTCTAACTCGTAGGATCTACAAACCCGACTCAACACCACATTCCCACTGACTGGGGTCTCTATACTCAACTCACTATCTAACGAGTCTATCTCCAACCCCAATGCAGATGCACACACAGAAAAAATAAAAGAATGTGATGCTCCTGTGTCGATGAGGACACTGGCCCATGATCTATAGACTAGGAGAGTACCTCGGATCATGGCTGGTGTAGCTATAGTGTTTGGCACGATCGGTGCTTTGGAAGCACTGGAATAGCAAGAACATATGATCTTCCGTGCAGCACTTTAGCCTGCCCACTCTAACCTTGGGCCGTCGTTTGCCTCACAGAATGTCCTGAGGCACCTCTCTCCGTAAACCTAGACGTATGTGCCCTAGGTTGCTGATAAGTTTGTCGTCCTTGTTCGGGCGAAACAATTGGTGCTCCTATCGCACTCTAAACACTTCCTCCTCGGGGACAATGCTTGTGAAAGTGCCCCGACTGATCGCACCCATAACATATTGATGGCTCTCTCCCCTGTGATTGCGACTGCGACGGAATAGGCACTGAACTCTGACCCTGGCCCCTCTATGGGCACTCAAATGAATGACACCCTAGCTATTTGCAGTGATAACACGTGAACTCCCTCTATCCCAGCCCTTCTGTAAGGGCCACTACAGGTGTGGATGTGGAAAACTGCGACTGATACGATCCCACATAATAGAAACTCGGTCCCAACGACCATTAGCACTTTTTCCTGCGCCCTTGGAACTGTGCATCTCCACCGCCCTGCTGACTCCTACCCTCCCTAACTCTGCGGCTCTCTGCTAGCGAGTTCTCTACTTGGATAGCTGCTTCCACCATCTCGATGTAAACACACAAACCCAATGCTACAATTCTATCCTTGATGGCAGGTCGAAGACCCCTTTCAAATCTTTTAGTGCGCAACTCTTCCGTTTACACCATTTCAGCTGCAAATTGCGATAGGTTAGCGAACTTGAGACCACAGTGAGGTTTCCCTGAATAATAGAGAGAAACTCCTCTCGGTATGTGTCTCTCAAAGAACTCGAGAAATACTTCTCCAGAAAGGCCCTAGTAAAAGAAGCCAATGTACCATCCACTGTGGTTTTAGCAAACTTCCACCACTGCCTTGTATCCCCCCGAATTTGGGACGTTGCCAGCTTTACATGCAAAACATCCTCCTCCATTTCAAAGGTATCGAAGATCATCGTGGTTACCTCCAACCACTTGGTAGCAACCTTGGGATCCGGCTCTCCAGAAAAGGTTAGCGGATCCAAACGCTAAAATTCCCTCATTGCCACAGAGGCCTTTGGCTCAGGAGCCCTCACTCCAGCCCTTGCTGCCTCAGCCATTGTTCTCATGGTAGCCAGCATCTCCTGTATAACGTTAGCATCACCCACTTGTTCTTGTGGGGCATGAACGTCCCCCTCTTCTAGAACTTGAACATATGCACGACCTCGGCCACGACCCCTGCCACGTCCCTGCCCCCATCCTCCCCGCATGGACATACTTTTATAGAAGCAATATAACAGAATAAGCTCTCATGCAACATGTTATCACTAACGTAAACATGGCACACATAATCATGCTAAGCACATAACCACTTAAGGTTATGTAAAGACACCCCACATACTGAGGAGAACTAACAAGACGAATATGTCAATTTGGGTAGCCAAGTCAGATTCCTTGTTAGAAAATACGTCGGTCAAATGCGTTTCTAACTTAGCTTCCAAATTCGTTAATCCAAACGCCCTAAGGCAAGACTAATCGATTCTCAGGTTCAACCTCCATAATCACATATACGCCGATTATCATTCTCAACAAGCTATCAGCATGTCATAAAAAGGCGTAAATACATGCAAGCAAGCACACGCAATCATCCTCACCAGGTGACGCACCCTCTTCCCATAGCTCTTAGGTATTCGAACCCAGAGCTCTGATACCAAATTGTCACGCCCCAAAAATCCAAGGTCACGTGAAAGTCCACCAAACACCAATTTTCTAAAAATAGGATTTTCTTCACAATCAAAAATAACTTTTGCAGTTAAAAGAAAAGGAAACCCAAGATTTATCTCATAAACAGGAGACATACATTTCTAATATGCATACAATATATTGACTTATGGCGTACAAAACAAGCCTTTAAGAACATGCTTACAAAAGGAAAATTAAATACAATTTCCATCATCCGTCACCACGGGCACCGCTAGGTCTACTCATCAAGAGCATTAACATCATTCCCTAAAAAAGATTTGACAAATCTCACAACGTGAACCAAAGCCCAATAGAAATAGACTTTGAAGAAGTAAAGCAGATTATGCAATCATATAACATAAAGTTAACTCAATCACACGAGTCTAAAAAATTTTCCATCTTAAAAATCACAAGTTTCCCAATAGGCCAACACAAGCCTCAAAAGGGTTTTCCTTCAAAAAACTCAGTTCACCAACGTACACACACGCATGCACACATCTAGATCACGTCCATGTGACCCTACCAACTTGTGGTCTAAAATAAGGCACCACCCCCAGATGGGCATATAGATCCCATCACGTTACTGCCACTCGGCTATGCAAGGCCCGTGGGGTAACTGGACGCCCTATACTTTCGACACAACCTGCTTCCTTTTTCGGTAGATAGCTGGCGGGTAGAGACACTCAACTGCGTAGTATTTTGATCTTTCGCCGTGGAGCAACTCGTGCCCTGAATTTACTAGATCCAAAGATCTCTGCTCGGTCCTTTTTTATTACCACATTTAAAAACGTATCTGCGTGAGTCCAACCCAAACGGTTTCTCTCACCAAACCCACACAACACTTCGAGTCCAACCCTAAAGGTTCCTCTCGTCACAACTTGTATTTGACCAAGAAAGGCGCAAAAACATGCTTTTTATCCTAACAAAACATAGTTTATACATAAAACATAGCATTTAAAACATTTTCAACCGGTGAAAATGTATACAGCTGCATGTAGCACCCTTTAAAGACAACATAGTCGAGGATCCTACCTCATTGAGTCAAAAACTCAATGCCTCGATCCACATGCAAAATCGAACTTCGTCGAAACAAAATTCTATCCGGATGAAAGTGGAGCCTATGGTGTGGATAGCAAGGATCCACTTATAGATCGTGAAAAACTAAGCCCGGGCCACCCAAAAGTCTAGAGAGAAGGTGGACCAAGAGAGAAACTTAGTCAAGAAGCAACCAAGATATGAAAATATCTGCAAAAAGGTGGATATTTATAGGTCACGCCAAAGCACAGAAGGTCAGTCGACTGGACCACACAGCTCAGTCGACTGAAAATGCCTTCGGAAAGCCCAAAAACAGCCATCGCCTCATGTCAGTCGACTGGGCCACTCAAGTCACTCGACTGGAAAGCCACTGGAGGGACATCAGTTGACTGGAAAGCCCCTTTCAGTATACTGAAAAGCTAAGGCCAAAACTAAAAACATTCCAGTGGCCTGGTTAGTCAACTGATCCTCACACATCAGTCAACTAAACCACCCAGCCAACCGAAAAACACACTAACGGAACCCGAGAAAGCATAAAACACTAACGTACATGCTGTTCTACGACATTAAAGCATAAATCATTCATCGATGATGTACATGTACTGAGACGAAACACATTGGGCATATATATATATAGAAAAGAAAGGGAACCGGGTCTCACCGGAGAAAGTTCATTTGAATTTTTATTTAAATAAAATTTTTGAAATTCAAATTTAAAATTCGTTACCGTTAATCCAACGGGTCAAAAGCCCAACTGTCAAATTTTCAGAATGGAGCGCTCGAGTGCCCCTCTTCAAGTGTTGAGCGCTCGCAAGGCGCTCGCTGAGCACTTGAGTGCCCGAGGCTCCTCTAAACTTCAGAATAGGGCGTTCGTAGTGCGCTTGAGCACTGACGACGAACAGTTGCACCTGTTCTGAATAGGTACAGTGACTTTTGCGAAAAGTCACATCAGTTGCTATAAAAACTCATTCTCATGCACGAATTTGGCATCCTATTTCCTTCCTATATTACATACAAAGTGTGTTCAGGTTCTAAGAGTCAGAGAGTACAAAACACTAATGGTTTGCCGTACCCAAAGATTGTAGTGCTTCTTTTTCGGGTGTTGATCGTTGTATCTTGGGAGATTGACGTTTGTGAAGCCCATTCGCACCATTGTAGGGGATGAATCTATCTTAAGGAAATAGCGTCCAACGCTAGTCTCGATCATTTACAGTTATTAGTTTTGCGACTGTTTGTAAGAATTTAATTTCAGTTCTTGATTTTCAGTTTCTATTTGTTTGTTACAGTACAGTATTGGATTTATATTTGTTTTCAAACTATTTTTTTCCCAACAATCTTAAGATAGACTCAGTTTTTCTAGAAAAACCTTTACTGTACTGTCATTATACAGTTTGATTTTCGATTAATATTTATTTTCTATTCTGTTCTAGTTTTCAAAACTGTTTTATTTTCAGTTTTAATGTTCTACTTAGTATTATTTCTGGTTATTCCAGATACTTGTTTTAAATTTACAAGTATTTGATTTTGTGTTGATCTTTTGTTTATACAGAAATGACCACTGAAAATGTCAGTGTTGAAAATACGATCAAGGGCACTGTTCTTGCGGGTGCACCGGTGATACCCGTGGTTGTTCCTACTGCACCCGTAAATCACGAGAAGAAATCAAAAAAGTTCGGCGGTTCTGACTTCAAGAGATGGTAATAGAAGATGTTATTTTATCTGACGACTCTCAATTTGGCAAAATTTCTTTATGAAGAATTGCCTACTTTGAAGGAGGAAGAGACAGATAGGCAAGTTATTGCCGCTATGGAAGCATGAAAACATGCTATTTTTTTTTGTCAAAACTACATCCTCAACGGGTTGGATAATAGATTGTATAATGTGTATAGTCCAATCCAGACAGCAAGAGGGCTATGGGAATCCCTGGATAAGAAATACAAAACGAAAAATGCCAAAATGAAGAAATTTATTGTTGGCAAATTTCTAAACTTCAAAATAGTGGATTCCAAGATGGTAATCAGTAATGTTTAAGATCTTCAGTTGATCCTGCATGAAATTCATGTAGAAGGAATGACAATAAGTGAATCATTCCAAGTGACTGCAATTATTGAAAAATTACCGCCATCTTAGAAATAGTTTAAAAATTATCTTAAGCGCAAATGCAAGGAGATGCCGATTGAGGACTTGATTGTGAGATTAAGGATCGAGAAAGACAACAGAGTCTCCGACAAGATAACTAAAAATCCCTCCATAGAGTCCGAGACCAATGTGGTGGAACATGTCCAGAAATCCAACAAAAAGAGGAAATTCTCTGTACAAGGTTCCAAAGGCGGTGACACCAAGAAGTTCAAGGGTAAATGCTATGTGTGTGACAAGCCAGGACACATGGCTAAAGGCTGCCGCAAGAAGAAGAGTCAAGGTAACCCCGACAAGAAGCAGAAAACTGCCCAAGCCAATACGACAAAAGTGGAGAATCTATCATGTGACGTGTCAGATATTAGCCTTTTAGCAGTGGTGTCTGAAGTGAACTTGGTTGGCAATCTAAGAGAGTGGTGGGTAGACACTGGGGCTACTCGTCACGTGTGTTCAGACAGGTGGTTGTTCATAACCTATCAACTGGTGGAGAATGGAGAACAACTCTTTATGGGAAATTCTTCGACTTCTAAGGTTGAAGGCCTGAGAAAGGTGATTCTCAAGATGATGTTTGGCAAGAAAATGATACTCAACGATGTACTCCATGTCCCGGATATCCAGAAAAACTTAGTGCCTAGGTCATTGTTGAGTAAGAGGGGTTTCAGGCTTGTATTTGAGTTAGACAAAATTATCCTCACCAAGAGTGGAATGTTTGTGGGAAAATGACATGTAAATGATTGGCTTTTCAAACTCAATGTAATGATTGTATTTTCTACAAGTAATAATAAGATAACTACATCTTTTGCTTATATGTTTAAGTTATCTAATGTGTGACATGGTAAGCTAAGTCACGTTAACTATGATACCTTATGTAGGTTGGTTAACAGTGATTATTTACCTAAATTTCACATCGATGCAAATCATAAATGTGAAATTTGTGTGAAAGAAAAACTTGCTAAATTGCCTTTTCATTCAATTGAAATGAGTACTGAACCTTTAAAATTAATTCGCAGTGATATTTGTGACTTAAAGTTTGTGCAAACTAGAGGTGGTAAAAAGTATTTTATTACTTTTATAGATGATTGCACAAGATATTGTTATAATTACTTATTGAGAAATAAAGATAAGGCATTATCTATGTTTATATAATATAAGAATGAAGTTGAGAACCAACTTGGCAAGAAAATAAAAAATTTTCGAAGTGATAAAGGTGGTGAATATGAATCACCTTTTGGTGAGTTATGTTCAAAACATGGTATTATATACCAAATTATGGCACTTTATTCATTTCAGCAAAATGGTGTTGCTGAACGAAAAAATTAAACTTTAAAGGAAATGATGAATGCCACGTTGATAAGTTTTGGTTTACCTCAGAACTTGTGGGGGAAAGATTTTCTTTTCGCGAATCATATTCTCAGCAAGTTGCCCTACAAGAAAACAAATAAAATGCCATATGAATTGTGGAAGGATCGTAAACCTTCTTACAAATACTTAAAAGTGTGGGGGTATTTGGCTAAGGTGACGGTCCATGTTCCTAAAAGAACAAAAATATGACAAAAAATCGTTGACTATATATTCATTGGATATGCGAATAATAGCAGTGCATATCGATTTTTGATACATAAGTATGAAATTGAGGATATGAATGTGAATACTATTATTGAATCAAGAAACGCGTGATTTTTTAAAAATATTTTTCTGTTTAATTCTACACGGGAATTAAGTCCTCTTAAAAGGACTTATGACACTACAACTGGCAGTAGTCAAGACCAAGAAGAAAATGAAAATAAACTCAAACGCAGTAAAAGGGTTAGAACTTCAAAATCCTTTGGTTAGGATTTTTTAACTTATTGTTAGAAAATGAGCCTCGAAGCTTTCAAGAAGCTCTGTCCACACTTGAAGCACCTTATTGGAAGGAGGCTATCAATAGTGAAATTGAATCTATCATACAAAATCATACTTGGGAGATTGTGGAGCTTCCACCGGGTAATAAACCTATGGGATGTAAATGGATATTCAAGAGGAAAATAAAAGCAGATGGTTCAATAGATCGATATAAAGCGAGACTTATTATCAAAGGATACAAGCAAAAGGAAAAAGTTGACTATTTTGATACATATTCTCCAGTTACAATGATAACATCAATAAGTATGTTAATTGCTATAGTAGCCTTATACAATCTTGAGGTACATCATATGAGTGTTAAAACTGTCTTTCTAAATGGAGAATTGAATGAGGAAATATATATGGAGCAACTTGAAGGTTTTATGATTCCAGGGAAAGAAAGGTAAGTGTGTAAGCTTGTTAGATCCTTGTACGGTCTCAAGCAAGTTCCAAAACAATGGCATGAGAAATTTAACAACGTAATGTTGTCAAATGGATTCAGAATAAATGAATGTGACAAATGTGTCTATTTCAAAGACACAGCAAAAGGATATGTCATTGTGTGTCTCTATATTGACGATATGCTTATTATTGATAGTAATCAAGATATGATTAAAAAACTACCAAGAGTATGTTAAATAGTAAGTTTGACATGAAATATCTGGGTGTTATAGATGTTATACTAAGAATTAAAATTTCTAGAACATCTGAAGGATATGTGCTGTCTCAATCACATTATATTGAGAAGATTCTTAAAAAATTCAAGAAATATGATAATCGTCCAGCGAGAACACCTATAGACTTAAATCTTCCCTTACCGAAGAATACTGGAGATGGCATATCTCAACTAGAGTATTCCTGGATGATTGGCAGCTTAATGTACGTGACTAATTGTACTCGTCCGGACATTGCGTGTGTTGTCAATAAATTGAGCAGATACATGAGTAATCCAGGGATAGATCACTGGATGGCAATAGTTAAGGTACTAAGATATTTGAGATACACCTTTAACTATGAACTGCACTATACAAGATATCCAAGCATAGTAGAAGGGTTCTGCAACGCGAATTGGATATCTGATACTAAAGACTCAAAATCCACGAGTGGATATGTCTTTAGTTTGGCTGGTGCAGCATTGTCTTGGAAATCTTCCAAGCAAATGTGTATCGTTAGATCCACAATGGAAACTAAGTTTATTGCTTTAGATGAAGCAGGGAAAGAAGCAGAGTGGCTTTGCCAATTCCTAGAGGACATTCCAATGTGGACAAAATCTGTGTCGGCAATTTGTATTTATTACGACAGGCAATCGACAATTGAAAGGGCACAGCGTAATATGTATAATGGTAAGTCTCGACATATTCATCGAATACACAATACCATAAAATAACTTCTCTCTAACGGAGTTATTACTGTAGACTATGTAAAGTCGAAGGATAACATCGCGAATCCGCTAACTAAAGGTTTAGCTAGAGAGCAAGTTAGTCGATCATCGAGAGGAATGGGTTTAAAGCCTATAATTTAAAGAGTTGTCATAACGGACACCAAACCTAGCTGACTGGAGATCCTAAGACCTAGGTTCAAATGGACAACTAAGTTGTGAATAACTCAGGAGGATCACAGCGGAGGTAATCACTCTTACCCATTTCTATGAGGACACTGTGATACCTGCAGTGAATTTAGGATAAGCTAAGCTTTTAATGATTCTTATATCTTGAAAATTCAAGTGGGGGTATTGCAACTCTTAATAAGAAATCACCTATGTGAGTGTGAACTGGGCCGGTTCAATGAGAATTATAAGGCTGAATTCTCTAGAGCACTCATGAAAACCAGGTTGTTCAGGGCTAAAATGAACACAACCATGAGAACCAAACGGTGTTAGAAAATATCATGTGTGATTTTCTATTGTCTTGATTTATACAAACGGCTGGACAGTTCAAAATATCATATTCACTGATTAGTCAGTAAATCCGATAGACTTTCACAAAGGAAGGTTTAAAGCCACAAGCTACCTATCTTTATGCAGATGATTTTTGCTTGTAGTCTCTATTGTGTGTTTGCATATGCATTGGTTTTATAGCCATTTCTCATTCATGTGAGGGATTGTTAAAATCGGATTTAATAATCTTTTTTTGGTAAACTTTGAGCCAAATTAAAAGTGGGATCTATACGTCTTTTGAGTTGAATTTGGGGTGCAACGTGTTGTCCTCCGCGAGGAGATGAACGACGTATATTCATTTGCTTAAATTCGATAAGAGGTGAATGAGAAATCGATGTTTAAAGCCGTCACTTGAACATGGGTTTTGTTGGGTTTTATAGAAGTGTGGAACTTCTATCCCATATTGAAAGTTCTTGAGAAACTTAGTGGGAATATATAAGCTAGATTTGGACTAAGGGGAGGGACCCTTGGGGGTACCCAGTCTTGTGGATGGGAGAGGACCTACCTAACAGTGGGTTTGACCCATTTCACACACACGCGCGCGCGCGCTGCCGTTGTCGTCTGACCGATCGGCCAGGTTCAGGCTCGAGCTCAGGCTTGGGCATGGGCTTAGGCTTGGGTCGTGGGTCGACCCGATCCCAGTTGCTTGTATATTTTTGGAGAAAATTTATTTAAATTTTTATTTAAATAAAATTTTCAAAATTTAAATTTAAAATTCGTTACTGTTAACCCAACGGGTCAAAAGCCCAACAGTCAAATTTTCAGAATGGAGCGCTCGCGGAGCTCTTGAGAGTCCATGTGTGGAAACAAGACCAGAATGGTGCGCTCGCTAGGCGCTCACAGAGTGCTCGAGCACCCCTCTTTCAGTGTTGAGCGCTCACAAGGCACTCGGTTAGCGCTTGAGCACCAGAGGCTCCCCTAAACTCCAGAATAGGGCGCTCGCGGAGTGCTTGGACACTGGCAACGAACAATTGCACCTGTTCTGAATAGGTACAGTGACTTTTACGAAAAGTCACATCAATGGTTATAAAAACTCATTCTCATGCACGAATTTAGCATCCTATTTCCTTCCTATATTGCACACAAAGTGTGTTCATGTTCTAACAGTCAGAGAGTACAAACACTAACGATTCGCCGTACCCAAACTTTGGAGTGATTCTTATCCAGGTGTTGATCGTTGTATCTTGAGAAATTGACGTCTGTGAAACCCATTAGTACCATTGTGGGAGACGAATCTATCTTAAGGAAATAGCGTCCAACGCTACTGTAATTTCTCGAGAAAATAAAAAATAATAATGATGATACAATTAATTAAATAAAATAAATATAATAATAATTACACATTAAATTTACGATTATGATCGTTACAAATTTAATACGAAAAGCGTGAAACTTCATAATACTCATTTAAAAATATACATGTATATATACCTATATATATATATAATAATAATTATTATTATTATATCTATTTAATAATAATATGAATGCAAGTTAATAGGAAAAGTAA